>RJWM01004964.1:0-96418 GCA_004363535.1 Dasyprocta punctata | reverse complement strand
AAAATTTAATAATTTTGAAGTGTAATAATATCTAAATATATTAATTTCTAACTTTATTTCTATGAAGTCTTATAATTTTGAAACAAAAATTAATATCTCACAGGATTTAAATAAAACTCCACACTTTCAGATTTAATAGTTATGGTAGGAATGACTGTTTTAATTTGTTGAGAAACATTAATATTTAGTAATTTTGGAAGTCATTAAAGTATGTTTACATATTCCTATGTAAATTTTGTTGACTAGTGTGACTACATGTCTGTTTCATAAACATTAATTCAAAAATTGATAATAAAATATCAAATCTCATCACAGTGTCATTTATAATCATGTTTTTTCCTAAGGAGAAAAAATAATACCACTACCTGAGAATACTGATACATGAACAAAGGCATAATTTTTCCTTTTGTTACAGTCAGAGTAAGTAGCCTATAAGTATTTGCAACAAAACGTCATTAAATAATTGAATTAAAATACTTGTCATTGATTCTCACTGTCAGAAAGTACTGTTATTTTTTTAAATTTTATACAAAATCCTATTTAAAAGATAATATCATTGCATTTTTGTATTTCCCTTATTAATATTTCAATTGCATATACAGTGATCATTGTAATCTGGGTACAGTTAAAGATTCAAAAAATATAATCAAGTGGTCTGCTGATATGTGAACTTTTTCATAGGTAAAAGGGAATGATTAAATCAAATATAAATTTTTGAAAATATTTGCATATAAAATGTTAAAATATCAAGGATTTGGGGAAGTAAAATTTTATCTATTTATGGTTCATTTTTTTCTAAAGATTTCTATTCTAACCATGTAGAAGTTTATATTCCTTCTTGTATCATTTTTTATCTTTTTAATACCTTCTTTGTTACTTCTTATAATATTTCAAACTTCTCAACTTAAATTTTCTGTTTCTAAAAAATAGTTCAAGGGCATTTATGATTATTACTTCAGAACATTTTATTAGACATTGGGCAGTTGAGACAAATTATACCTTATACATACCTTCACGCTTTAGCAGATAGGTTAGCATATAAAAAACTAACAAATATGAGAGAAAAATACTGTAATAAAAAGGAAAGAAACATATGCTATAATGAAGTTGAAGTTTTGGAAAAGTAAAAGCAGAAGCAATTGATTATGTCTTTAAAAACTGATGCATTTTATAATATAACATTAATTTATCATGTTGCATATCTATAAATTAAAAGTATATGAATACTAAACATTTATAAAAATTTTTGCAGCTGAAAGTCTGAGTGATATGGTCATTTGATTTACTCTGAAAGTAAGTAGTAGCTGGTAAACAGAAACACTAAATACACGATAACTAATTACAAAGTGATGCTGAGGTGATGTTACACACGGTATTACAGGAATTAGTTGTGAGTCATGAAAGGATTCTAAGGTTACAAAACTGAGTCAACTATTTTCTTGACTTTCATTGATGAATTTGCTATGTAAGAGAATATTCCTATGTTTAGGAAATATATCTCAAGTATTTGAGAGTACTAATTTTCCAGAGAACTGAAACTTCTAAAAATTCATTAGGAAATATATTTTGTGTATATATGTCTGTGTGTGTGTAAACAGAAGATGTGATAAAGTATATACTGATGTCATTGTGCTCTTCTTTTCTCATTTTTTCTTTTTCTTCCTTGTGAACAGGGAAGGGAAGGGGATTAGAAAGGAGGGCGTGGGAATGGAAAAAGAAAAAAAGAATCAGGCTATATTATGAATAGGTACAAATTTTCTATAATGAATGCGATCAGTATGTATACCTAAATTGTACCAATAAACTTAAATAAACTAAAAAAAATCATAAAGTGAATGTTGCAATAGAAATATCACAGTGAAAGGCACATAGCCATTAATCCCTTTCAAAATACTCCTCCTTGCCTCAAACATGTTATCTAATCCTTCTTGCCACTTGATAAAGAAGTTACGGAAATTGTTTTTCATGAATTTGTTTAGTTGCACCACTGTGACTGGATTCATTTAAAGCCATTCAAAACATTTACAACAGTTTCTGTCAAAGAAAAGCATTATGGTGTGTTCTTACCCCATGTAGTCACGTATTTTGGCACCATGAAATATCTTCCCCTTCACCAAAGTTAAAATGTCCATGAAGCTTAATGTTCTGAATTGATTCAGGACCTGGAGGCAGCCACAACATCTCAACTAAAAAGGCACTCACAAAGGACGACTTCCAGAACTGCCTCAGAAAGTGACAAGAATGATCAGGTAGGTGTATTTGAAGCCAGAGGAAGTATTATGAGCAGGATTAATGGCAATGTGTCTTTTACTATATTCTTTTTTTTAGGATACCAGAAATCAAACTCAGGACCTCACAATTACCAGGCAGGTGCCACTAAGCTATATCCCTTGCCCCTAAATTTTTTAAAAAAATATTAATTCTCACCATATTTTTTGTAATTGTCTTACATGATTATTTGGCTGGCAATTTCCAAATACAGTACATAGGAAAGACAGCAAGAGGCTGGAAACCCCTGGGTAGGAGATAAGGGTGTAATAATTCGCATGTATAATTTCTTCCTCAGGGAATTTTGGCCTTGCTCGTAAAGCCCTCCACTGATTGGAGGAGATTCAACCAAATTAAGGAGGATAATCCTCCTTTCATACAAGCAAATGGTTATAGATGCTGATCTTCAGAGTAATACCTACCATTTATTTTTTACACTCTGAGGCAGGCTGTCCCTCCACTATAAAATCTTCCAGGAGTCAAACTGACAGATGTATTCTCTTTTTCCCTTTGTAACATCCCTGTGTTAAAGAATATTTTATATATCAGACTAACTGTCTTAGTTACTTTTCTCTCATTGCTGAGACAGAATACCTGGTGCCCAAAATTAGGGAAGCAAAGGTTTATTCCTAACAGTTCTTGGAGGTTTTAGTCCATATTCAGCTGGTTGCAATGTAAAGTGCGGGGGTGGCAGCCTTTCATGGTGGCTGCAAAACAATAAGGCGTGACCTGGCAACAGAGGGAAGACACGCCTTCTTCTCGCCCTTAAACTGTATGTTGGTTCCACCCCTGGGTGGGTGCAACACTTATATCACCAATCCCAGCATTAGACAATGAGCCAATCACAAACACCAGACTCAGCTCCATCCATGATTACATGAGGCTTAAGTGGGGGCCATCTGACCACACTATAACACTGTCATTTATCTCCACTACATGTTGCACTTCTTGTGGAACCTGAGGTAGAAACTTTCGAAGTCTGTACTTCTAGTACAGATTCAGACACACTGAAATCATACTATATAATTACAAAATAAATGAAAGTTTATAGAGGTGTATTAAATAGTATGTGAATGGCACAAACAGGTCCTTGTGATTATAATTTTAAAATTTTACTTTAAATGTGAATAAAAGGATGTTGGAATATTGCTAAGTTATGTTTGATAAAAATTATTTTTTCATGGCACTGAGTTGCACAATTATTTTGGGTGAGTTGTGCTGAAGTTGTGGTTATGTAATTAAATGATCAATAATGGTTAGGGAACAAATGTATAAAATATAAATATGGAAGTATATACCAGTAGTGACTAAGTTTTTAGAGGTCATCATATAACAATCCCTATGAATGTATTATTTCCACATATATGTCCAACATTTTACATAATCTCTGCAAGAAAAAATAATTTGAAATGCCATTTCCAGATATTTTTATGCATTATATGCATATATATTACACTTTGATTATTTTATCAATATTATAGCTAGAGGGTTAAGTAATTTTGTTTTTATGTTGCTCAGAAATTTGAAGTCCTTAGGGTTAAATCAATATAATCTTAAAATTGTAGTCAACTTCACTTTTATGCTTGTTTTATTACATGCTTTCTATGTTTCAAAAATGTACTAGCCCCTTAACACTAATTATATCTAATTTTATACCACAATTGCAAGGTAGTTATTTTTGTTAATTTTTTAGATGAACCAATTGATTGTTCTAGAAGGTAATTAGCTTAATTTCAAATTATTGCCACTGCTAAAGCCAGAAATAAAATGCATGCCTGTAAAACTGCAAACGGGTCAATTTTCTGAACACCATGTTTTGATTGGTTTTGTTTTTCTTATAAAATATATTTTCTCTGTAAGAATCTTTTGTAAACTTGTTTGTTAATCCGCATACAGCCATTGTGTTACACAGTTGTAGAAACTCGATGAATTAGCACAGATTCTCATTTTAAAGAAATTGAGACCCACAGTGACTTGACAAGTTAGGTTAGTGAATGTTCCTGGGCTAAAATCTTCTTAAATTTCCTAAAAATGTTTCATGAATAAATGAATTATTCTAAACAATTTAATAAGCATATTTTATAAGCATTGTATTATTCAATAAGCATTTTAATATTTAATAAGCATTATATTAACATGTAACATAATATTTTATATTTCTTGAAGGTGGCTACACTCTCAGCTTTATTTCTACCCCTGTATCCTCTGCTGTCTGATGCTGAAACTGGTACACAGTGTCTGAGTATTATATTTTTAGAAGAATTTGCTGGTTAGTGTCTTCACAAAGTGTTATTGAGAGATTTGAAGGCAAGGAGAGGGAAGAAGTGTTTGTTTGTTTGTAGATCTGTCAGCGTTTCCCCAGCACCCAGGTTCCTTTGATGTTTTCTTATTTGTGTATTAAGGATCAGGTGTTCTGAACTCAATGAGAGAGTACACATGGACCCGTCCTGCAGCATCCACAGTCTGCACCCCGGACTTGGGTCAATAGGACTCTCTCTCTGCAAGCTCCTAACTTTTGGTAACTTCACTTTGTTCCTTTTGTTGCTAAGTAACTGCTTGCTGCTCTTTTTGTTTTTGGCTTGGTTTCTGCTTTCCAGTAAAAAGTCTAACTAATTTTCTGCATTTTAGTCATTTAAAGGAAAATGACTTGGGTCATTGAATACTAATATAACATGTAGACCATAAATATTGATTTTTTTAAAAAAAATCTGCTGCCTAGTAATTATTTTCTTTCTTTATTAAGAAAGTTTAATAAATAATATATACTTATTTAAATTGCATGGTACAGGTTTGAATTTTTTTCCAGTGCAAAAATGTAATTAGATCATTCTTCATGAAACAAGACAAACAATACAACATCATATAGCCACACTTGTACAGATCTCACCAGGCTGCCAATCGTGCTATTTTAAACATTTCTGATCATGTCTCCAACTGCATTACCCAGCTTCCGGCTAATCCACATTACTCCCAAGGTGCTGCTGTTGCTCCTGCTCTCCGCTCCGACTTGGAACGTGCGTTCCCTTCATCTTCCTGTACTCTTTGACCTTCTCAAGCTCTAGGGAAGTTAGCCTGAGGCCTGAACATGAAGCTTCACCTTTGAAATTAAGTTCTTCAGAACTGTAAAGGTATTTCATTACCATTTTCTGCAGAATGCCTGTTTATCCTTAGTCATGCATATTTCAGTTTTTATCATGATTTTTATAAATATAACACACAAATGACAGATTTTCTCATGTTTTTAACCTTTGAAATTTCTTGCCAAGACATCTTATATGTTAGTTGAACTCAACTGAATGAACGTAACACCTGCGTTATATTGTTGATAACAATATAGTTTGTTTCATATCACCAACAATACCTGCATCCAAAAATTTTAACAGTATTTTTATTAAATATAAGATCACAAATAAATTTACCAGTTAAAACCAGTTTTTAAGTAAATAATAATTTCCAGTTCTGGGCTAAATCCTCGGTTCATTTTCTGCACCATTTTATAAATAAAACAAGATTGAGTTTGGTCACAAAATACATTGGCAAGTTAAAATCCATGGTTTTCTTTTCAACTTTGAACAACTTTAGTACATCAGAAAACTAATGTAATGCTCGGCTGTGTGCTTTATGACTGTGTACACTTAAAGAAAACTATAAAAATGTTATGGAAAATTTAAGCAAACAATGAAAAATTTTGGTTTTCACTTTACTAATATCAATACCCTGTTTATCACAATCATAGTTTTAGCTAAAGACATTGCATATCTTTTTGAATGACTGTGTTTTTCTATCCAAAATGTTGCACCTAGTTCCATGCACTACTAATGTTTTACCCTATTTTAACATTAATTAGATTATCAATTATAAGAAAAACTTACTCTCTCACACAAAGACCAAATTTGCCCGAGAATGTAAATTGAAACATTACTTTAACTCTCTCACTTTTTTTCCTTGTTTCTTTTTGTAGACCCCCCTACCCATTTTTTTCCTTTGAGAAATGTTTACGAAACTTCTGTTGTTACCCTTATCCATTCTACAGATATTGGTACTTACCATGTCATGGTAGCACTGATATTACAGTGATAAATTAAAAGCACTCCATCTTTACGTTTTGCTCACACAATTTGGGGAGCTAGATGTTAAACAAAAGAATAAGCACTTAAATATGTAATTTTAATTGTGATAAAGTACTACAAGAAACACAAATAAAGAGTCCTGATGCAGGGCATTTTTGATTTCCCCTGTGCCACATTTCAGGTACCAAGAACAGTGCTTAGCACAGCATAGAGCAACTATAAATATTTTAAGGCAAATGATTAAAAAAATGGTAAGATGCAGTTTGGTCTCTAAAGCAATATAAAACTAAGTCTTGTCTACTACAAGACACATCATCTTGCTATGAAAGCTAGACAAATATACAAAATTAAAGAACATTCAAAAGAGATCAATTACATCAATATGACAGGAAAATGTGAGCCTAAGACATACCCCAAGCACCAGTTACACTTAAATTAGCCTGTGCATATTGCATCTGGTGTCCATAATAGGATGAACTCTCTTTAAATTCAAGGATGTAGAACTGTCTGATCCAAAAATTAAAATATATGATTTGGAACTTGGTGGCAGAGAATTTATAGAGGCGGTAAGGGCATTACTGGGTGTGTTTTGACAAACTAGTGTAATATGAATAAAAGGTAAAAATAATTTGAAACGATAGAGTGAAACAATAAAACTGAGGAGCAATAAAAGGATACTTTTTCATGCTATTGTGCCTACTAGAGGCAGTATTTGCTAAGAAATTGGAGTATACCTGTAATAAGCAAATAAGCATTTTCACTTAGTAGCCAATGCATGTTCTATAAAATCATGAGAAAAAAATTTCTTCCATCAAAAACTGAAATAAGCATTAAAGGGTAAGTATAACTTATTAGAAAAGAATCATTCTTTGTAGTTTTCTATACATGAGGTAATAGCAGATAGCAAAATAAATAGCAAGACTAATGAAAATAAAATTCACTGAAGCTCTGTACTTTAAAGTCTGGATAGAGATAGAAAACTGAGATATTCAAAACAACTTATCAACTTTGATGCACAAGTAAAAAATATCAGTGGAAAACATGGAAGAGATCAAACAGACAATGAACAGCTAAGCTATTTTCTAAGCTATATTTAATTTATAAAACTGTACAGTCTGTCTATGTAAATAGGAGACATTATACTATTATTACACCATACTGTGTAAAATATTTGTGTACAGTGGTAAACACTTTATAACATAAAATTTTATGCCCTTAATGAAAAATAGTGGTATTATAAAGGTCTAAATTTTAGAAAAAGGACACATGGGCTCTCCAAAGAAAGTTTAACGAAGCAAGTGTGTCAGGTAACTATCTCTAAAAAATGTTCCTAGTTATGCAATGTATACAGCAGCAATCGTGTTTCTGCCCTTTAAGAAAATTGCACATAAACAGAAATCAGCTCTATGATGGTACAGAGACATAAAAAGTATATCCTAGACTATTACCTTAATATTTCTTTAATTTTATTTTGAGTATTAATACCCTCGAAACAAAGCTCTTTAAAATTAAAATGCATATTTGATGTTCTAATTTGAGGATCCTTTTCAATTATATATTTTATCATGGCATATGTTAAGTGTTGATATTGAATCATGATACTAAAAACTAAAAACTTTTCAAGACAGCAAACAAGAAATGGTATTTGGAAAAAAAATCAAAACCCACATAACTTTCCAGGTTTTATCTATGAGATCAATACTACTCAAAATTAAATTGAGAATTTTATTATTTTGAAAATCATTAAAAGTTATTTTAGAAGCACAATATCTAGCTATTTGTGAAATAAACTCTCCAGGATAACACATGAACCCAATTATTAGTCAGATTTGCTGAATCAAAACTTTGCTTGTTTACATATTTCCAGATTTCATCATGCATTATTCATATGTCTTCAGAAAAGTAGTCTATTAAATAAAATTCTATTAAATAAAAGTGAAGTCTTTGAAATCTACTTAGAAAATAATTACCAAGAAGGCAGAGGAATAAAAAAAATGTTTCAGATTGTAAAATGGCTCTTCTGTATGTCTTCTAGTTTGCCATAAGCTCACCTGCTATCACAAAATGCCATAAACTGGGTGACTGAAACTGAAATAATTTTTCTTTGTAATTCTGCTATATGGAAGGCAGGGAGCCAACAATATCGAGTTCTTGGTAAGGTCCTCTTTCTGGTTTACAAATAACTGCATTCCTTCTGTGTCCTCACATGGCCGAAAGACTGTCTAGTTCTTTGGCTTCTTCTTACAAAGTCACTATTCCCATTAAGGATCCACCTCTGTTTGACCTAACCCACTCTTTTTTTTTTTTTTTTTTTTTTTTTGAGACTGGGACTAGCTATGTTGTGCAGACTGACTTCAAACTCTGTGTAGCCCAGACTGGCCTTGAACTCATGGCAATCTTACTGCCTCAGCCTCCAGAGTGACGGGATTAAAAGTTTGTACCACCACACCCAGACTAATCCACTCTTAAAGAATTTACTATCAAAGGGACTATGGATATAGTTTAGAGGCATAAGTGCCTACCTGGCTTGTGCAAGGGCCTGAGTTATAAAAAGAATTCACTATCAAATACTCTACCTTCTGATTGGGATTAATGTTTCAACATAGGAGTATATTGGAGGGAAAGTCAAATCCTTTGAAGTTTCGTGATGACTAATTATTGGGAGAATCATATCAACTTATTACATGTATAGAATTCTAGAGTCAGTTCCTCTTTTAGATGTAGAAAACTACATAAACTTGGAAGTGTATCTTTATTAATGTTCTAATTTAGGGTTAGTCTGTCAGAGAGAACCTCCTTCAGTTCTGTCTTTGAAAAATTAATCCAGTTTGATCAGAGTCTTCACAATCATTTTAGTTTTAACAAAAAAATCATCTCTGTTGCAAAAGAGACTTTATTATGCTTTTAAAAAGAAACGATAATACTAACATAAAACCAATTGGAACACCGGCAACCTCAGAAATATGTCAATGGCAAAGTTTTTGAACATTTTATAAAAATATTTTTGGCTTCAAACCAAAAATTAAAAAGTAGTTATGACAGGTTTCAAATTTTTCATCCTTATAAAACAGTTCATGTTTTCAGAGTTTATTCAGACTTTGTGATGGCTGCATATGAAATAACAAAATACTTACAAGAATTTTCTCATAGAGAAAAAATGGTTTCAATACATAAGTGACTGGCAGTATATTACTTACCACATTGGGGTTTACAGTATATTTCTCACATGTTTATTAAATTCAAGTGAATGAGAGAGTAAAATAGTTCTTAAATAACTAGATACTTAAATCTGAAGGGTTTGTCAGCAGCATTTCATTTTTTCCCATAATATTTGATATGCACATGCCTGCATGGCTACACATGCTGACAAATCTTCCTGGAAACAGGGCACAGAGTATAGTGACTTCCTCTTGCATGACTATCTTTAATTATTACTATTCTTAATTTCCCTGAGATAAAAAAAACAAAATGGAAGAAAATATTTAAAATTTCTGCTGCTTCTTTCTGATGTACCAGATATGTGTCCTGCAAAGAAGGAGCCAGGCTGATGTCCTTTAAAATACTTCTTTGCAAGGACTGCTCAGAGGATTCCCATGAGGTAAGCGGAAGCAGGAACGTTTGGAAGGAAATCCTAGGCAGCCTTCCTGACAAAAATGTATTGCCCCAGTCAAGAAATCTGTAGATATTCTCTGAGCAGACATCTCTTCAAGTGAAGAAACTTAAAATGTTCCTTAGGATAGAATTATCTTTGGCTAGATTCCGAGCCCCAAGAGAGTCAAAATCAAATCATTATCCAACCAGCCAAGTGAATATTTTCCTGCCCTTTAAACAGCCTTTCTAACCACTTTGCTCATTGTTTCCCCAGGGGAGATCGTACTCCATAATTAATAAGCAAAAGAGAAAAGGAGAAGAGCTTGGTAGAAAAAGTAAAAACTGTCAATTCTAGGTCCATTTCCCATTTGTATCTTCAGTCTGACATAGGCCCAAGGTTGTGAAAATAGGAATTTTCAAAAAAAAATGGAGCTTTACTATTAAACGGGATAATTTATTAATTATACATGATTTTGTGCAGCTGAAAGTAACTGGAGGAATTTTTGTTGTTGAATTGTTGAACAACTTCTAAAGTAATGAAAATTTCCATGAAATAATTTTGCTCAGACTTAGGACAAAAATACATGCTGTTTTCTTATATCATATGGAATCCCATCGGCTCTAGCTCTTGATTGACAATATAGTATAAAGCATTGCATAGTATTTTTTTTTCTTTTTCTTTTTTCTTTCTTTCTTTCTTTCCTTCTTTTTTTTTTTTTTTTTTTTTTACCAGGGATTGAACTCACAACCTTGTGCTTGCAAGGCAGGTGATTAGGCCACTGAGCTAAATCCCCAGCCCTCTTTTTTGAAACAGGGTCTCATTATGCAGTTCAGGTTGGCCTTGAACTCACTTTGTAGTGTAGGCTGGTCTCAAACTCACAACAACCCTCCTGCCTCAGCCTCTGGAGTGCTGGGATTAAAGGCATGCGCCACCATGCCCGTTTGCATAGTACTTCTGATATACTGAGACCCAAACATTGTTTAATTGTCACATATGTCTGCAATAAAGAGTATTATGTGGTACCATATATTTTGCAATTTAAATGAAAATACTGTCAAATGTTTACTTTTTCTTGGGAGTCAGACATAATTACTGAAATTGACTCTGAACTTTCCAAAGCCTAGCAATGTTAATATTTTAAAAAATTCACATGTTTAGCTAGTTAAATCATCATAGCAATGAATATATATGTAACAATGAGTGTGAATATATATACATATATGTTCATAATAATGACTATGTATACATATAGATACACAATCATAAAATTGAATACATATATAAATATATACATATATGCATGTATACATGCATACAGATATATACTTGCATGCAATAAGTATATACAGAAGTATAGATATAGATAGATTTATAGACAGATAAGTAGTCTAACATTGGAAAGACTAATAATTGGTTTGACTTATATTTCAGAGATGGCATGTATCACAGTCAACATTTGAGCAATGGAAGTAGAGACAACCATGTCTTAAACTGTATATTTTATAACAATGTAGTACAGTATTAGATAGTCTAGACTGATTAAACAAGAAATTCCCAAGAAGTAAGTTTTAATGTTCTTCTATAATAATTCATTTTTAAATACTCTCCATTAATTAATCATGCAGTGTGAATGTAACTGAATTACAAAAATTCTTCATAACACACAAATCCCTTTCTAGCATTCCCTGATAGTAAAGATGTTAGATCTTCCTCAGGGAAATATTTTAATTTTCTACTGTTCTCATATTTTTTGTCTGTTTTTGTTTAACCTTACAGGTTGAAATTTTCTGTTAAATTTTCCATCAGTTTTTTTTCTCACTTCTTAGTGGTTTGAAAAACCATGTAACTAGTGAGATTACAAATTATTCATTGCTTACAATTTAAACTGTTAAAAAACTATAATAAATTATTTATTTATGCCAAATAACTTATTTTAATAAATTTTTACTAGAATTACTGTGTAGTTGAAATTATTAAAATGCTTTGTTTATGTTTATATTTTTCTGACATTTACCATATTTAAAGAAATTGTGTGTAAAATATTACATACACAGTCATGACAGACTAGTGGCTCAACCAAAGATGTGTACATCTTATGCCTTACAAATATTTTAACATCATGTGAAATTAGGGAATTAAGTCAGGCGTGGTGGCACATGCCTTTAATCCCAGCACTCAGGAGGCTGAGCCAGGAGGATTGTTGTGAGTTTCAGACCAATGTGGGCTACAAAGTGAGTTCAAGGACAGCCTGAACTGCATAGTGAGACCCTGTCTCAAAAAAATTGGGCCGGGGATTGAGCTCAATGGCCTAAGCACCTGCCTGGCAGGTATGGGGTTTTGAGTTGATCCTCAGTACCAAAAAATTAAATAAATAAATAAAATTAGGGAATTAAACTCGCAGATAAAATTCAGTTTGCCAATCAACTAATATTCAAAATGGAAGATTATGATAAGTTATCAGGTGGGCCCAGTGTAATCCCATGGGCTTTTATCTGTAGAAGACAAAACAAAAGAACATGAGAGAGATTAACAGATTAACTAAAAAGTGGAGAAACTCTGTGAGAGGAATTTAATCCACTGTTGTTGGCTTCAAAGATGGTAGATGGAAGAAATGGTCCAGACAAAGTAGAATAGGAATGAGTCTCATTTTATACCTTTTAGGTACTTGACTTCTACAACTAAAGTAGCGCTACACTGGATTTGGCTTGAGGCTGCCTTTGAACTTTGAGTTCTCACTACCAAATTGAAACCTAAATTAGTATGCAAACAATCTACAATCTAGTTTAAGAATATACATTTTAAGAAGAAGCTTAGGGTCAAGTAATCATAGAAGTTGCACTTTTGCCAATCATAGAACGCCAACTGATCACATCACACATTCAAGCCAAATGTTTCATCATAGCCTGCCCAAATCATGCGAATGTTGATCTGTAACTACACTGTCTCTAATAACTGCCCCGCTATGCTTCGGGTTGGAATTTTCCAAACTTCTCTCAGGTGTTGGCTCATTCATGAATTATTCTTTGCTCAGATAAACTCTAATTTAGTTTGTTCAAAATTGTGGCTTTTTACAAACAGGAATCTTAGCTTATAGCCTACAAAGAATTCAATTTTACAACCAACGAAAGCTGAATTCCTTCAATAATCTGAGTGACACAGAAATCACTTTCTCTGCATTCTCCAGAGAACAATGCAGCTTTGCCCTTTTTTTCCCCCAGTGATATTTATGTTGGATTTCTGACCCAAAATAAGAATAAATTAATAAACTTACATCAGTTTTAAATCATTAAATTTGTTATTATGAGTATAAAATCAATCTAAAATGAAATATATCAAATGCATTTGGATATTAAAATTGTATCCTTTTGCCTTATGTTGAATACTACATGAAAAATAGAAATCAGATGTCAAAGCAAGTGTAAAAATTATCATCATATGGAATCTATGCCTAAAGTTGGTAAAAAAAAAAAAACTGTATCATTCTTTTAATTTACAAATCAAGAACGTGAAAGGTGAGGCAAGGGGAGATGATTACATTTTGGAGTATTTCTCTGAAGAAAGCCTTGATATGCATCCAATACCTCTTTTATGATGGAGCATGTGATTACAGTGAGGGCCTTCAATGAACAGCAGATAACACTTAGTACATGATCCAACTCTGGGTTACCTAGTGACCTAGTTTTGGACTCAGTTCAAGGAAAATATTGGTCAAGGGGGAAAATGGCAAGCTGGTTCAGCAGTAGGAAAGAGAGGGAAAGGAATGCAATAGTTAAGGACTATTCATAGTTTCCTTTAATTACATCTAGTATAACCATATCCAAGAAGCACATACAAAACTCGTGGTTGACGTGTTGACTGAGGATCGTTTAAGAAAGGCTCTTACCCTAGCTAAACTGTTCCAGGAGTTAAGGTGACTGTCTTTGTCACTTTCTTCATCACTGGGACACAGAATCAGACACCCGCAATGTAAAGAAAAAGAAAAAAAGAGAACAATTTATGGTAGTTCACAGTTTGTAGAGGTTTTAGTCCATAGTCAACTGATTCCAAGGTAGGGCAGCACGAGAGAGGGACATGGCAGAGAGAAAGCTGCTCATGTCATGGCTTGATGAAGCAGAGAGAATGAAGGGAGGAGCCAGGAAGGAGATAAGCACTTCCAGGCTAAGACCCAGTGACTCCCCTCCTCAGAGACCATACTCTGCCTTCTAATGATGAAACTGAAATCCCCAGGTCCTGTCCCATGCTCACAAAGAGGAAACCATGTATGGAGGAGGTAAAATGCAAGTACATTTGTTTAAGAGATATAAAGGCAAGGAGGTAAAAGATATAAAGGCAAAGAAGTAGAGCTCTCACTAGCCAAACATCTTCTAGAGCTTTTTAAAGGGATTTAGAAGGAAGCGCTGGTTGTTAAGCGAGTGATATGATATCTACCCTCTAGGAGACCAAATGCTTTTCAGGGTCCAATCTATGCAGTGTTCACCCAGTACTTGTGCAGTACCATGTGTCCTTGAGCCAATGTCCTGCCTACTCATGCTGGAAGAGGTTCCTGACAGCTGCAGGACACCTGGCAGATGTCTTTGTAAGATTCTCAGAGGGTGGCAACTCAGTATACTCCATTTTGAACTTTTCAATTCCATTTTAGGGTTTTTGTCCTCACTGCCTACTAGAATCTTAACTCTCATCTTACTAACTCTAGTCTCAATAGGAAGCCAGTTCATTTCCCAATAGCCCCATTACTTAGCACATGAGGTTTGGGGTGTATTTTCAATAGCAGTGAATCAAAGAATAAGAATTCTTTAGGGTAGAGACTGGTGAATCATAGATAAGGGAATGTTATGAAGGAAAATATGCATTTCCTGTATTATGAGATAGCAGTGAAAAGTCTTTAGTAGGTGACTTCTTAGAAGTGAATTTTTTTAAAAACATTTGAAGAAAGAAATATGATAATTCACCACAGACTTACACATGCGTGTCCTTGTGTGGCACATTTACATTTCTCGCTTTAAACTGTTGCTGAGAATCAGAATCAATGAAGCCACTAACCAGACTAAAAAGTGTCCATACTAGAGGGGAGCACCATTTCAAGTGGAAAACTAGATTTGAGTTAAGGTGGGAGACAAAGTCAAACTGACTTCAAAGTTGTCCCAGATTTAACATTTTACATTATTAAATTTTAGCAGAAGAGAACAGTTAGGTAGGAGTGAAAATTGAAGGATGGAGATTTAAATTATTATACTGAGATCATGCTGAAAGGTAAATCTCTAGTGGTGTCTATTGTCTTAAAGTAAACAAAATTCATAGCATTTGCTCTGTAAATTTTAATATGAGAGAACAGTGATGAGGTAAGAATTTACTCTCATTGAATTTAAATAATGATTGGAAAAGTAGTTTTGTATTACATTTAAATCAAAAGTCTTGTTTGTTGTATGTTAGATATGTTTATTAAAAGATATTAACAAAAACAAGAGGCCAAAAGATGAATAAATAAACATTTTCGAGGAATGTGCTTCCCCATAATTGTACCTCTTTCATCCTACAGGGTTTAGGTAGTACTATTTTCAAAGTGCTGGATTTTAGCTTTAGTCTTCATTTTAAAATAACACTATATATGTATGTAATTCATTAAAGAATGCATTGTCAAATTTTGCATATTCCTAAAAGTTATATATACACTATTTTAATCTAAATTCTATAACTTTCTTTTAATATTTTGTTTTTGAGTCACCTATTTAAGTCTCTGAATCTGCAGCCCATTTATTTTTTATGAATAATTACACTGTTTAACTACAACATCCTATATTAAGACATTGTGTTGTTACTGGAGGTTTGGATAATTTCCTATTTTTTCCCATTACCAATAAGTCCTTCTATGAATATTCATTTATGTATCTTGTAGTGGCATATAAGTAAATTTGAATGCCTAGCAAATACTTACCCATTTTTTATTAAAATATCAACAATATTTTATGTTTTATCTTCTATAAAAGATGTAAATAAACTTCATTTATAAACCAGTATTTAAAACATTTGTAAGTCTTAGAACACATGATTCTTTCCTTTCACATTGGTCATTTTTTTTTCTATCATTTGTTCAGTAATAAAAAAGTTTTTTATGCCTCTTATTGTTTGGACTATTTGTCTCTGATTGCATTTCCTCAGGATTGTCATTGGACATGATATATTTAATGATTATATTGCAACAACAAACAGAAACACCAAAATGACATGAGAATTTAGAAGCAGATTTATTTACATCAATGGGCACTGATTGGGATCATTCCCAAAATATCAGGCCCCAATCTCTGGTGGTCCAGGGCTTATATTGGATAAGCAAGCAGGAAGCACAGAAGCAGAATGGTTTGTCAGTTGGGGATTGATTTATACAGTGTGCATTTTAGTGACCAGCTATACATCAGAGTGACCTGACATTTCTAAGAGACAGGAGCAACAGGATCTGAACAGGAATTACTGCCTGAGCAACTAATGAACTGAAGTGTACTGGCTGGGGATGAGAATTTTTGGCTACATTTTCCCCCTCTTTTAGTTTCCCTAGCAAATCTTTGCTTGGCATACTACATGTGATCTTTTGAGACAAGGGCCAACTAGAAGCAGTAACATTAGAACTGTCAGTGATCCTAGGATGGGCTTTAGCCAAGGTCCTCAAGATTGTCTTATTGCAGAGTTTTTCCGTAAGTTTTTTTTTTTATCAGAAAGAGACATAATCTAGGCTTGTCTGTTCTGTAGCATTATGCTGGCAAGGTAGTGAGGAAGTTAATCTGATTTAGGAGAGTGTCCATTGTGCCTTGGACACTCATCAAATCTTGGTCAAGTGTTTGATCATTCTATTCTCTTGAGGCAAACTGTCTATAAAGTTTAAGGTAAAAAGGCAGCTAGCAGGGCACAAGGAAGCAAGATCTGGGGTAAGCATCCTGAAAAGACACAAACATCAAGGGGAATAGGTATGGAGCAATACTGTGAATAATGTCTTCAGGTTTCAGTTGTGCTTGCATTGTCTTTTCAGCGCGAGCCTTGGAGGAGCTATCTAGGTAAATTTTTCAGCAGCTCTAAGGCTGGATTTCTGAAACTTTTAGTTAATATGTGCCCGAGTTATATGTGTGTGCAGGAATGTCTACATATATAGCTGATCTTTCAACTGGTTACAAGCTGATTTTGTAGGGCTATATTTTGTTTCTGTGTAACCTATCTTCAGAGAGTTCACTATACAGCATGAGGTCAGGGTCATTGATACAGGTACTGCAACCTGAGCTGACTGCAGGGCTATGGGTGTCAGTGCAATGACTTGAGCTTGCAGAACAAACAATGGGGACCCATCTGGCTCTGACCTCCTAGGAATACTGGGTAAAGTTTTTCTGACTGAGGTTCATGTCTCAGTCAATTGAATCCCCATAGGGGCTTAATGCCTCTAGGCAGGATTATTTTGTGTCATTAGTAGCAGGGTTTCAAACAGCAGTTTGCTGTGAAGATCATCCATGCAGGAGGGTTTTGGCCAAAATATTTTTTTTCAAAGTGACCACAGCATATCTGGCCTGTCGGACTTCATTCCTAGCAGTTACTGCCATCTGTAAACAAGGTATACTCAGCAACTGTCAGAGCATCTGTTTTTAAAACAGTTCATCCCAGTACAGAATGTGGCACCTGGAGAGTGAGGATTGGGTCTAAGGTACACTTGGTGACTTTCTCAGTCAGAAGGACTGTGGTTGTTAGAGCATGGATGCAAAGGGGGGAGGCAGTCCTTCAAGACTATTGTGTACTTCTAGGGACTGGCAAAGTCTGCATAAGCATTATTGAACCTCTGAGAGGTTGAGTCCAGGTCAGTTGGCTTTTGAGTCAAGAACTGAGGTCTTTCCATCTAAAGGCAAAGAGGTACTGGCTGACAGGAGCCAACTGAAGGCAGAAGACATTTTTTAGTTACTGGCAAGTGAATCTGCAGGCTATGGGTGGCAGAAGACTGAGGCAACATACATGGAGGGCAATCATGGCAGCATTGGTAGCTTGGAGAGGTGCACTGTTGGATGCAATAGGGGTTGCCTTGGGACAGAGCTTGATCATCTAAGGGACATGATTAGTAGCAAGCCCCAGGGGTGTGTGCTTTGTGCATACTTCTGGAGATGAGTCTCTCAAAATTTTAGGATTATGATTATCAGGTCTTTCAGGCTGGTGTAGATGTTATTTTTTTCTCCTGGGGTACAACCAGAGTTCCTATCAAGTCTGAGACAGTGGACCCAAGTGTGAAGGAGGCTGGTCTTGTCCCAGGAGAGGTATAGGGTGCTCAAGCATGTACAGGAATTCATGTTTGATACAATGTCCATCAATTTCACAGGATCTGCTTTGGCAGAATTTCTTTTCAGTGGAGGATCCAGTGAGTAGCTTCAGTAACTTCAGACATGTTTATTGGCTTCTTGCTTCCCTCTTTGAGGTCTGCCAGGAGAGCATTGCATTACTGATCAAAGGTTTCATGGCTGCTGTCACATTACACTCCCAGTTTTGATGTGCTTGGAGGAGGACTGTGTTCACTCAAGCATCAGGATTGACAAAAGTGGTGGGGATTTTTTACTTTAACCAGGCTTGGGCCCCATCTAAAATATGGCAGCATTCTTCAGTATGACACAGGCATGGAACAAGGTGGGTGAGTTTTTAACCCCTTATGGCAATTGAATCCAATTGAGCTAGCCTTTTAACTCAGAATTTTCCCAGTTGAAGGGGCTTATGGGAGTAACTCACACAAAAAATGGCTGCATTGTTGAGGACAGGGAGATTCAGCAAAGGGGTTGTGGTAAGGCAGCCTGGATGATGGCCAGGCCTAAAAGCCAATCTTTAGTTCATACCTCTGGGAGAACAGTTTTTAGAACTTCAGGATTGCAGTTATCTGTCTCAGGCTGATACAGGCATCATCTTTTCTTTGGGAAACACAGTTCAAAGTGCAGGGTTAAACAAGAGGGAGACTGACTGACTTGGTGTGAAGGAGATGTCCTCCCAGACTATGAGTTCATGCCTGGCAGATGGGATGAGATGCAAGAGTCCCAGTTGCCCCATTGATGGTAACTTTTGACAGAGAGAACATTTAAAGGCAGAGAGTTCTGGTCCATTGTCTACCAGGAAAGTCACAAGTTTGCCACTGACTTTTGCAATGATCATGGGCTCTTGGGGGCCCAATTAATAGAGTTCAGAGTATCCTATACACTCAGGTCTGAAAAGGCACAACTCATTTGGCAGGGTTGACAGTCTAATTTTTCTTTGGTCAAAATGTGGAACTCAGAAGAAATTGTTGACAAAGTGTGTATGAGATGATGCCATCTGACCTTGATAGGTATGTAACCACCAGGCTCTGGAGGGTGTACCTCTGTGGCTGAATGGCTAGCTGAAACCAGTTCAATTGGTTGGAAATACATGAGTCGGGGGTGTATTGGGTATGCTATGTACCCCCAAGTTCTCATGTACTTTTGATGGGGCTGAGTCTGACACTTGTGATCAGTTTGTTGTCTAGCGCTGGGATTGATGATGTGATTGCTACACCAGGCCAGAGGTGGAACTGAGATACAGTGTAAGGGAAGGCGGGTCTTCCTCATGAACTTCCGCTCCCTCTCACCAGTGCACTTGAGGCTTGTGGCCACCATGAACAGCAGTCCCACCATGCCACGCTGCCTTGCAGCCAGTTGAGTATGGGCTAAAACTCCCAAGAAACTGTAAGAATAAAACTTTCCTTTCCTAATTTTGGGCATCAGGTATTTTGTCTCGGCAATGAGTGAAAAGTAAGACGGGGTGAGGAGTGAAACTATAGGTTTTGGCAGCAACTGTGGCAGCTGAGAAGAGTGGCAAGGCAGAATTCTCAAGAAAAATGGGCCTGTTTACCCTTTTTATTTTCCTTTGAGATGCAGGAAGTAGTTTGGTTTTATTTCAACTCCATGAAAGCCTCTTTTCTTGCCATCAGAGACTGTGAGTTTTAACTAATTATCATTCTATATTCCTATGATGTATGTGGTGTACCCTCTAATTATGGTGCAACAGACAAAGTTTGGGTGCCCCTCAGAGAGAGACCATTCAGATGCCCACTTGGCTGGACCCATTGTAAAGATTTAGGCACAACTCAGTTAAGGAGGGTGCAAGTCCTCCATTATGCCCTATGTCTATCACCCCAGAACTGCATGTGTGTGCCCAGTCAGTGACCATGACTTGTGTCTTGGTGCACAGATGGAACAGTCTATTGCTTATACTGTCAGTTCCACTCACCACACATTCGTTCAGCAGACACTTAGAGGTTAAGCATTCTAACTGCCTTCCACTGAGGCTAGTCTTAACTAACAATAGGTGATCAAACTCTTCTTCTGCTCAAACTGAGCAGGATTGATTAACTAACTTGGGTGCCCCTGGAGGCCTTACCTGAAATAGGCAGGCAAGCAGGCAGGAAGACAGACAGACAGACAACTTGTGTTCTCCTCTCTTTGGGATCTGATGTGAACTGTCTGAGTGTAGACCTAGGAATCTTCCTCCAGATGTCTGAGGGAATTCAAGAAATGTCAAGGGCATACCTTCCTGTTGGGACCTGGAATGGTTCTTGCTCTTTCCATGAGGACCATGACTTGTGAATAAAGAAATCATCATGGTTGGTTTTCCTGGTGCACACACCAGATACAGTGATAAGCAGAAACACTGAAATGACTCCCAGGATTTGGAGGCAGATTTATTTATGTCAATGGACACTGATCAAGAACACTCCCAAAATATCATGCCCCAATCTCCGGTGATATTATATTGGATAAGCAAGCAGGAAGTACAGAGGCAGAATGGTTTGTCAATTGGGGATTGATTTATAAAATGTGCATCACACCAATGAAGTGTTTCTAAGAGACAGGAGCAACTGGATCTTGTACAGGAACTATTACCTGGGTAACTAACAAATTGAAGTATATTGGCTTGGGGAGCAGCATTTTCTGCTATAATGTGTGTAAATATATATCTAAGATTATAGTACCATTTAGGAAAAATCGTAAGATAACACAAATGGTATAAAATTCTGTTTACAGAAGTCATACCAGGAAGTTTTCCAAGTGTGGGGAAATAATTCAACACACAATTTAGCAAGGAAGCCAAGCACAGTGGCACATGCCTTTAATCCCAGCACTCAGGAAGCTGAGGCAGGAGGATCATTGTGAGTTTGAGACCAACCTGGGCTACAAAGTGAATTCAAGTCCATCTAAACTACATAGTGAGACCCTGTCTCAAAAAATAGGGCCAGGGATTTAGCTCAGTGACCTAAGCACCTGCCTCGTAGGTATGAGGTTGTGAGTTCCATCCCTGGTACAAAAAAAAAAAAAAAAAAGATTTAGTAAGAAACATAAACCCCAAACACCCATGACCAAAATTCTCAAGTCCCAAATCAAGGGATACATATTGGAAGATTGGATGAAAAAACAAAACCCAGCATTATGCTTCATACCTGACATATGTCTAAACTTTAAAGAAGTTATAGAATAAAAATCAAAAGACAAAAAATAATCCCATGCAACAAGAGCCTGAAAGCAAACAGGAGTACCTATCTTATTTCTCAAGATAGTGAATCAAATGAAAACTGATCAGGAAGGACAAAGAAGGTCACTAAATACTAGAACAGGGAACAATTCAAGAGGAATAAATAATAACTTTACATATATATGCAACAAAAACTGACCCACTCAAATCCATAAGACAAATACCACTGGACATAAAAGATCAGATTAATATCAACACAACCAATGGGGTACTTCAATATCCTACCTTTACAAACAGATCAGCTAAACCAAAAACAAGAACAACAACAAAAAGTCAACAAGAAACTCCAAGCAAATGAATGTAACAAATTTTTTTCAGAGTGTTCCACCCAAGAGCAACAGAACATGTTTTCTTCTCAGAAATACTTGCAACTTTCTCCAAAATAGAACACATAGTACCATAAATCTTTGTTAAATAATTATAAAAGAATCAAAGTAATTCCATATATATTATGATACTATAATGCAAAGAAACTAGTAATCAATGCCAAAAGAAATAACAAAAATTATGTAAATATATGGAGTTTAAAAATACACTCTGGAATTATCAGCAGATCAATTACAGACGAAATCAAAGAAATTAAATATTTCATAAAATCAAATACTAGTGGAACATACCCAAATATATGGCGCATAAGAAAAGCAGTCCTAAGAGGAAAGTTTGTAGCTATGAATGTCCATGTCAGAAATGCAGAGCAATCAGAAACAAATAATATAAAATGCATCTCAAGGTCCAAGAAAAACAAGAACAAGTCTAATCCAAAACTATACAAGGAAAGAAATTATAAAGATCAGAGTGCAAATTAATGAAATTGAGTCTAAGGAACATTACAAAGAATAAATGAATCAAAGACAGGTCCTTAGCCAAACTTAGCAAAACAAAAAACAAAAAGCCCACATCAATACAATTAGAAATGAAAAGCCAAAATCATATGCACACACACACACACACACACACAAAGTCCACAAACTAGAAGTAACTAATTTAAAAACAACCAACAGACTGAAGAAAACTGTTATTTCCAGGCATGCATCAGAGAGAACTAATACCCTGAATCTTATAACCTTAACAACTGCTTCTGGGATAACAATATGCAATGTATTAATTAGTATTAACTTTTTACTATTTTTGAAATTCTGTATTGTTTCTATCCTTTTTTATTTTTTTATTTTTGCTTTTTAAAATAAAAAAAATCTAGAGCCGGGTGTGGTGGTGCACGCCTTTAATCCCAGCACTCGGGAGGCTGAGGTAGGAGGAGTGTTGTGAGTTCGAGGCCAGCTTGGGCTACAACGCAAGTGCAAAGCCGACCTGAGCTACACAGTGCGACCCTGCCTCAAATAAAAACTAGGGTTCAATGTCCAAAGTTGAGGCATCCACACTGGAGCCAGGTAGCGATGCTCAAGACAAAGGCAAAGACCGGAGCTCACCTGAAGACAAAAGCAGTCATCCCAGGCAACAGTGAGGATCCGGGCTTCTCAGACAAGCACCGCTGAGTTTGAGTTCCGATCAGGAAAATCAGCTGCAACAAAGCTTCTCTTTGGAGATCAGCAGCATGCAATCTTCCTCTCCAGTTCTTTTATGGAACTCTGGCAACAATACTCAGGTGGGTCTTCCTTACCCAGAACCACGCTGACTCTATTCAGCTGGATGTTCTCACTCAAGTTGACCATTAATTAATCCATTACATGAAGAAAACAGTGAAGAGCAGGAAGAGATATGTCGCACAAACAGGACATACCACTGCAGACATAGGAAGACAACAGGGTAGGAAAGTCACAGTAGTGGCAACATCCTTCTAAATCACTTAAAAATGCCCAGATGAAGAGCCTTCATTGGTATCTGCTTAGGACCCCTCCTGGCTAGTGGAGCTCTACATTCTTGCTTTTATATCTTCTAAATAAATTTGCTTGCAATCCAACTACTCTGTCTCCTGTTTCATTCTTTGTCACCATGCATCATGACCCTGGCATTTTGGCAACACTAGTTTATTTAATATTACATATGCATGTATTTTTCCCATTCATTTTCTTTATAGATAGACTTATTTCATATCTGCACAAACGTATACATGTGCATATATATATATGAATGTGCTTAACTACATATGTCTAAAATAAAAACAATGTCTATGCTGTATTAGAATTAAAAATTTAAAGTTCTATTCATACTCTGAAGATTTCCTTCCACTCAAACAGCAGTCTTACTAAATTTAAAGATGTAGTCTAAATTGCTAAAGCTCTACCTACATTGTGTTTAGGTAAAATATCTTCTGTATCACAGAATTTTTTCAATTCAGTTAAGATTTGAAACAATCTTCAAAGACAAATTGAGGAAAATGTAATTTTTCAGAACTTGAGAATAATTCCTCCAATAAAGAAGTTGATGTAAATGAACTGTGATATCTCTTTAGAAACTTTATGAGACTGGGTAATGCTTAGTGACTGCCTCTCAAAAACATCATTACATCTACTCCTTTAAAAAATTTTCCACTGACTTTGAATTAGTATTTTAATGATAATTTAATTATTTAGTGCTTGTAAACATTTAAGTATTATATTTCTTCCCATTTGAATCCATCACAAAGATTGTTTACCGTGAAGACATTTTAGATACTACATTATGCTTAAGTATATCGTTGAAAGTTGTTATTATTCAATATACAGTGTATACAAAACTATTACTTTAACTATTTCTTATGAAAGCTGATAGAGCAAATAATATTGGCTATCTAAAGTTATATTTTCTCCAATATAAAACTTAACACTTTCTTGCTAAATTATTTTCTAAAATCGAGCAAAACTCTGTGTACATTTAGACATTCCTTCTTTTTCAGTTTTAGCATCTTCTGCCTCCAAGCTTCAGACATTATAGCAATAATTAAAATGAAAGTGATATAAAACAAAATACAGGCCATGCTCTCATTAAAATTAAAATGATTTGCAAAAGGCATTGCAGTAAAGCTTGATCATTTTATATTTAATATAAATGGCATTTTTATAGAAAATTAAATTTGAGTATGTATTAAAATTCGGGATAATGTCATATGTTATGCAACCTATTCATTTCCTTTATCTTTAGTCTCTAATCAAAAGAATGGATTTTTCTGTTTCCAGAATCTTGGTACTAATTAAAGTAGTATGCTGGAGGGGAGAAATAATGCATGTAAGATTAACAAATAATGATTAGTAATTCTCAAATCTCCCTGGTAGAAAACTACTTGTTAGTAACATTTATGCATGTTGTAAAGGGAGAGTGATTTTATCTTGGCAAAAACTTTCATATTGCTACAGCTGTCTGCATAAATTCAGTGACTAGGAGTACAGCTCCTGACACAATTCTTGTGAGCCACAAAATAACTTGATATCACCACAAACAGGGATATGTTTTTCAAATTTCTAAAATTTATTATATAATCCATATTTACAAAACTCCTACTTCAAACTACTGGTAAGAAGGTATTTAATTACGTAGTTAACTGACTTATTGCAGCTCTGTGTAGCTTCTGTAGTATTTCCACCTACCAACTTCTGTAGTATTTCCATCTACCAACTCCTTTGTCTTTTTTTTTTTTTTTTGCGGCACCGGGGATTGAACTCACAGCCTCGTGCCTGCCAGACAGGCGCTTAAGCCACTGAGCCAAACTCCCAGCCCTAGTTTTTTGAGACAGGGTCACACTGTGTAGCTCAGGTCGGCCTTGTGCTCGCGTTGTAGCCCAAGCCGGCCTCGAACTCACAACGCTCCTCCTACCTCAGCCTCCCGAGTGCTGGGGTTAAAGGCGTGCGCCACCACGCCCAGCTCCTTTGTCTTTTTAAAAATTTTCTAATATAGGGAAATCAGAGTATCTAATCCACAGAAAATGTCACATTCATATTTTGAATGCTATATCCTTTTATTCATTGAACAAAAGAGATTGTTTTATAAGGGAAAATGAAGTTTAGATAGAAAAGGTAAATGTATAAATAAATTAAGAAATAACCATAAACCAATTCACCATAGTACTAATGAATTTTAAGTTGTAAAGAAAATAATTAATTTGTATAAAATATACGGATCCAATAAAACTAACAAGTAATGCTATGAGCAATACAATTATTACTATGTTAGTTAAAAAGCACTTAAGGAATGCACACCATGAAGAAATAGAACTTGTGTTAATTCTAACTCTTCTCAGAGTTGCACCATTGCACAACATCAGTACACACATTTCACACCAGGTGAACAGAGAATATAGGATTTCAAGCTGGGAATTTGTACCTGTGAAGAATAGTCATCTGTGTGCTTTATAAAGACTTTAGTGTAAAAGACTATAGTTAGTGTGAATATGGAAGCCATATCATACAATTTGCAAACCCTTGTTTTTATTTTTTTTGTTTAAAATTGACGAAAATATTTCCTTTCTACAGTTCAGTTTATTCATTTGCAAATAAAAATAACATTAGTGCATTACCTGAAGTTCTTGTAAAAGTTGATTTTTTTAAGTGAAAGAAGATTTATTGGAAGGTAGAGGACATGGAGGAAGAAAGAGAGAGATGGCAGACAGCCACTCTGGATGAGTAGGGAGTAGTTGAAAGGGAAATACTCCATAAATTAGATAATATCTGTAAGACATAGTCAATCTTAAAAAAGCAATCAACAACAATAGTGTTTTGTTAGGGCTGAATTTATTAAAATGTTACTAATATAATTATTATTCAGTAACACCTTTGTTTAGCAAAAATACTATAAAATCAATTACTATGTTTTATATAGTGATATCAATTAGTTGGTCTTAATCTAGAGGATTACAATTTTAGAGAACCCAAGAAATACTGCTGAGCAAGCTAAAGAAAATCACATAGAATCACAGATGTTATTCTCTTTACTGATGTATGGAATATTATGCTTCTCTTGTTTGGCACTGAGAAAACAAACAGGTTTTTAAAATGTCATCACTCAATCATGTCTAAACTGTGAAATCAGTTGAAGTGTTTCAGAGCAAACCCAGTTAAACTACAGATATGTATTCTCTACAGCATGTACAGTTCACTCCAGGGAAATCTCAGTTCTCTTTATTGCATAGAAAGGCAGAATTGGAAAAAAAAATTAATTGTCAGAACTAGTATGGTAACCTGCAACTGTAATAGAAAAGAAGTTAGCAAGCAGAGGGAAAAACAAGGAAAAGACTGGTAAAAATACATTGCATATGAAATGATGTAAGCAATTTATTATTAAGAGGACATAAAGATCTCCAAGTAAGCAAAACCTATTGTCACTGACAAAATTACATCTTATATTTCAAAATTATTAGTGATCAATTATCTCGATAACACAACTGGTTAGAACTAAAGGAACAAGAAGAGATATGGAACATTTTTACTCTTTATGAATTTTGTTGATTTTATAATATAACTTTTCAATACTTTATTTTTTTAAATTAGGTTATTCAGTCTGAGCTTTACCCATCTTAGTAGCTCAATGTATTTCTACTTTTTGAGAGGGGGAACTTGTGGACAGATCTCAATGCCTCTGTACTAAGCTCCAATTTTAATCCTCTTTTTTAAATTTTTTTTTAAATTTTGAAATAGGGTCTCTCTAAGTTTCACAGGTTAGACTACAAAATGTGATCCTCTTCTTCTTTTATAAATATTTCATACTCTGGTAGCCAAGAAATTTAAAAGGAAGTTGGTCAATAACTACCCTTTGTATAGCGGTACCACATATTCATTTTTATTAATTTATTAAACATTGACTGAGCCAGAGGATTTTTAGACACTACAAATATATTGATAAAAGCCATTTTCATTTATGAAGCTTTCTTTCCACTAAGGGAGGTCAAAAGCAATGACCATAAATATGCGAAACGTAAAACGCGTCTGTATATGAAGATGAGAAAAGTGAAGCAAGGAAAGGGTATTAGAAAATGTGGAAAATTACTACCATAGCTCCAAATTTAGAAACTGAACAAGAGAACCACATGAGAAGAACTGTGGTATGAGCAGGTGTATGCAGAATGTCACAATCCCAGTTCTGAGTATGTTAAGCTTTTGCTGTTTGACTTTCATTGAGTTTATGAATATATGATTGATGGAAGTGTTAGCATTTCTGTATGTTATGAAAAAGGGGTGCACCTTGAGACCATACTGTTAAGTGAAATAAATTAGACACACATTTTATTTCTTATATGAGAAACCTAAAGTATAAAGAACAAAATATAATATAGATAATAGAGAGTAGGGAGACAGATTTTTCTGAAATGAAATGGATCAAGAGATGGGGTGAGTGGAGGGGAGGGAGGGAAGGGGGAATAAAAAAGGAGTTGTGATGTATTGTGTGCATGAAGCAACTCCACACAAGGAATGCAAATATTATGCACTGTAAATAAGTGATAATAAAATAAAAAAGAGATGAAAGCGATTATATTGTATGTGTAAATGCAAAAGTAAAAAGATAATCTTTCTGCAAGAAGGCAAAGATATTCTTTTTCCTTTTCCTTTTTAAAGGTATTTCCTATACATATGTAAATATCGCATTGTTTCTTTCCTGTGAGAAGCCAAAAGTGTAAAGAAGGACAGGTATGTATAGAAAAAAAAATTAATAAAAAATAAAAAAGTATTCCCTTCAAAAAATAGTAATTATAAATTTGTTTGTTGCTCCTTCCATATGTATGGAAATCATTTTAAAAGCTAAATGACTGCTTCTGATTTTGAAGGCCAATTGTTTAGAAATGTAGCCATCAGGCTGTCCAGTTTTTGTGGATACACAAGGGACTGGCTTCATTGGGTGTCTCTTGCAAAGCTAGTTTCTGTCATAAGACTAAAGATTTTGTCTATTTGGTTGATTTTTGGAGAAAACCAATTGGCTGGCACAGGTGGTCACCACAATTACTAAGTTAATTTAGAATAAAGTATGCGAAAAAAAGTGGTGCTGTCAAGACTTCTTAGTTAAATATAAGTTTATCTTGAAAACTTTTATGTAGTGGAATATTTCAGCTTGAATTATACAAAAAGTGACTTTTTTCTATCCTTGCATTTTTTCAGCATATTACCTATAAAGCAAATTGAACTTCAGTTTACTGCTTATTCTATAATTAAAGTTTTCTTTTGTTGTTATTGAGAGGTTTTCTGAGTTGACTGGAAAATTTTATATAATTCTATTTCCCCACACTATCCAGTGATGTTGTAGAATGACTGCCTTTAGCTAGGATGGCAGGCAGTTCATCTCTGTGACAAGATGGAAGGTACAGTACATGACTGAAGACAAAGACACCTATGTTGAAAACTCTCTCGTCTGTTTCTTTTTTCTCAGGGGAAAAAAAATGGCGAGTGATGCCCACAATGAGAGTAGGATTATACAGGTGAAGGAACATAGGTGCTAATTTTGTGGGAAGACAAACATAGGGACAACTTTCACTGTGCTAAACTTACAGTCCTCTTTTATTTTTTTTTTTTATTTTGAGACAAGGTCTTGCTAAATTGCCTTGTATGGCCTCAAACTTGTATTTCTCCTCCCACAATTGCTCTGCTCCAGCAGCTGGAATAGGAAGATGCAACACCATATCTCACTGTCACATAACTTTTTTAGGCATCACTGAAGTCCGAACACATGCTGCACTGAATTTAAACTAAGCAGCGTCTGCATAGAAATAATTTTCCCCAACTATCTTAAGGCATACTGGGGTTTGCGGCAACTTGAAGGAGAGCTAAAGGGTTATGTTTTAGATAACTAAGCATCTTTGTCGCTTTTCCATCTCTAGAACAAAATACTTGTCACTTGCAAGTTTAAGGAGGAGAGGTTTACGTCACAAAGCTCATACTATCAGCCTATGGTAGGCTGCCGCTGAGGCAGAAATAGGATGGCAGAAGGGAATGCAGATGGGCCAACCCTTGGCAGCCAGGAAGCAGAAAGAGAAGGGGGGAACCATGGCTAAGAATACACCAGGTTAAGCCCCTGGTGAGCTGCTGCCATCAAGCCCCACCCGTGAAGAGCAAGTCAGCTATGAACACATCATTAGTCTGAAGACTTGACTTCATGGCCAATCTCCTTCTGAAACACGTGATCCTTTTCCGGGACATTCTAGAAAATACTAAGCATGAAGAAATAGTAAGTGGAAAGGGAATAAAATCGTTGAGAATTTCAAGAAAATGAAAGTGATTCATTGTTGAATTTAAGCTGATTAATCTGATAGAAATAGTTAGACAAAGCATATTACTCACTGTCCAGGAGAGGGCAGACACTAGAATAAAATTCACACAACAGAATGTCCCTCATGTTCTCTCACAGAATGTACTATAAATTTATGTGAACACATTCATAAGTGAACTATTGTCAGAAATGCTAGATGCAGGCAAAAATGAAATGAGATCTGATAATGATAAAGCTTGGGAATGGTCCTTAAATCTAATTTTCAGAACAGGCCTGACTGCAAAGATTACCTCTGGATGGAGACCTAGAAGAGATTACCCTTGGCAGATTTCAGGGAATCATTTCACTTCAAAAGTGGCAATAAAAACAAAACTAAAATGAGCTTGATATATTTAGACATATCAAGTATCTACTGAAATTCACAGAGGTTTAGTAGGTACAGAAAGCTGAGGTTGGAGAGGTAGGCAGAAGCCAGTTCAGGCAAAGGACTCGATAGGATTTGATCTTTAAAATTGAATTGATTAGATAAGAAATGTAAGTAGAATTAAAAAAAAAAAAACTTTTGTAGCCTTTGAACATATCAGAATAGCTGTAATATAGAAAATCAATGTGGGAAGAATTCTAGAATTCTGAATTTTGCCAAAATTTTAATAACCTAAGTATGGAACAGCAGCAGACTAACTGTAGACATGAGACTGTGATAAAGGAATATTGTCAGTAACTATTAAAGTGACACCTGGAGAGACCTTCAGATATCATGGGCCCAAGAAACCAGGTTTCGCCTGGAGGGCTAAGGGTTTTGATAATAATGCAAATTAAACGTCTCATTCCCTTGCTAGAATAAATGCTTAAAATGAAGATCGATTTGACTTATCAGAAATACAGGAATTAAACATTTCTTCTTAGAGTTTATAAATTAAAATTCACATTTTTAAAAATTTTTCCATTTCTAGGCACTGAGGCAAGTGACTGAAAAGAAAGTAGAAAGAAAGATACACTAGCATAAAATTGCAATGATTAAGGTAGAAAGCAGACTGAAGCACTTAACCTCTTCAATGACAACAATTAGGAATGGAATTGAAGAATGTTGACTTACTCATGTGTAGGCCATGATTCAAGAGTTTTGGCAGTGATGTAGAAAGTGCAATATGATTGAAAGGAGATGTGTAGGCATTGTACTTTGTCCTTTACAGGTTTTTACTGGTTTTACAACTTTTAAGTCAAGCACATTTGGGTAGACACTTTGCTTCTCAGTTCTTCTAGAAGCGTACCCTGAGAAAAATACTAGAATGCAAGTAGTTTATTTGAGCAATGATCCAGGAAACACAAGCAAGTAATAAGGAACTGTTCCAGAGAAGGAAAGAAAACCAACATCCAGGGTATTATCAAGCAAGCTGCTGCTGTGAGTAATTGGAACTTAATCTTGCCAGCTAACTCTGCCAAGAAGAATACAACGAGCATCTCAGTGTTGTGGCTCCCACAGGACAAGTGCGCTGGAATATTGGTATGCAGATTCCCATCTGTCAGTGATTGGGGCCACTTCTGGGAAGCCTTCATCTTAGCACATCTGGTTCTTTCTCTGTGTGCTGAAAATTGAACTCCAAAATCAGAGAAAGCCCTCAGGCAAAAAGAATCAAATACTGGCATTTGGAAGCACAGCTCAAAGTGAAGTGCTGGGTGTGAGAAATTAAGGAGAACATCAACTATATTTTTATTTTAAAGCCCAGCAATTCTTATCTGCTGATATATGATGGAGTTAGTTACATGTACTACCTGTGTGGCCATAATAGGTCTTTGATTAAAAAATTTAAGAGTCATGATTATAAATTTCTCACTATTTTAAATACTACTAAAAATGATTTTATAGGAGTTCTGTAAGACAAATGAATTTGTGTTCAATTAGCATGCCATAATAATCTGCATGCAATGTAAAACTGGCTGTGGCTAGGAGAGATGTCATAGAAAGTTTCTTTGAAAGATGAATAAATGGGTGGAAAAAGCAATTTTTAAATTTATTAGATTTTCTGTTATTATAAGGGTATTTCTTTTAATTAACAAGGGGTTTTATAGTTTATTTTCCACATTCAAAGTTTTATGCCTATATTGTTGAGCTGGAATCATAAGTCTTGCATAAGGTTAATGAGAGAGATAAAAATTGAATTCAAATTTACTAGTTCTTATTTAGATCATTGACTAACTTGGCATTTTTGTAGAAGTGTACACAAGGGAATGGTTCTAAAGTCTCATGTTCATTTTAGTGTCACCCAATACATTCCATACAAAAAGATTGGGTTCAACATTCTATTTATTCAAAACTTAATAACAAACCAGAACATAGAATCAAATCTTGAGGAACTAAATGAGTCAGTGATAAATATATTGATTATTTATAACATGAGCTGAAATTATCAACATTTAACTCTATGTTTGGGTTAATCTTAATTGTCAGTTTGACTCAGTTAGGAGACTCCTGGAGCTATGCCTGGATCATGGGGGGATACACTTACCCATCGGTGTTCACCTCTGACCGTGCAGCTAGAGGAAAGGAGCAGTGGACTGTGGGACCCTGTATCATGGGCAGTGGGTCCCTGAATCATGCCTCAGAGGGTCTGTCTCTTGTTGGTATTCTTCCTTGTGCACTTCCACCGAGTTTCCACAAAGCAAACACTTTCACACCACCACGGCTTTCAACCATGAAATTTTTCTTTGAAGTCAGATGATTATCAACTGAAACTTCTGAAACTGTGGGCAAAAATAAACCATTCCTCCTTTAAGATGTACTCATTAATATATATATTGGATCTGTGGTACCAGAGATATGAAACTGACTAATGAATCATAAATATATCTATATCTATATCTATATCTATATATATATATAGATATATATATATATAATTTAAAGCACATTCATGCTTACAACATTATAGATCTTAGGAATATTTTACACAAATGTACATATGTAGTATTAGTAATGGCAAGTAATGGCAGAGCCTGGACCATTTTTACCAGGCCACATGAGTGCAAATAAATTGCTACATTGTGATGATAGCTTTCTAAAGATTACCCAAAAATAAATAAATAAATAAATACTAGCTTACTTGTTTATAAATTTGTGCTAGTGTATACATTGATGAATATTAAATGTTTTCATGCAGAAATGATAACGATTACCCACAATCATGGTATTTTCAGCTGATTACTTCCAAAAACAGCTTGATAAGGTCATTTGAATTAAGGGTTGATTGTAATTTCTGATCTTATCTTTGATCCGAGAAAATTTTTAAAAATATACTTTTTTATATGGCATTCTAGGACACTTATTGAATGACGTACACTGCACATGAAAGATAACTAGAAAAAGAATTCATTTCAAAGTATCAAGTTTTAATGTTTCAAAAAGTTGCTGAATTTTAGAATTTGAACAGATTTTAGAAATTATCTTGTTGGAATTGTTCTTATTGCCTGTCAGAAAAATGGTAATCAGTTTAAATGTTATACCCAAGCTGGGATAAATTAGTGACAGCGCTGACACCAGGCACAGGTATCCTTTCTCCAGAGTTAATACACAATGTTGCATTACTTCATTAAGAGTGGCATGGGATCCAGTCTTCTGCAAATACCCTTAATTATATTTTTCACCTATGCCAGTCAATATTGCTGTATTTCCAGAGCTATAGAGTACTGGTGATTCAACATCTACAGTCCTGATTATAGTCCTATTGTAAATGGAGCAGAATATGTTAAATGTTTATTGGGAGCACAGCGGGGATTTAAGCTGTTTGTGGATGTGTGTGCTCTAGATTATAAATAAATCCCTACATAGCACAACATAGCAGCATAACAACACTCAGCCCTCCCAGTGACCTTAAATGAAAAGCCCCAGGCATTTCTACCCAGCCACTTACTCATTCCATTTGATAGCGTTTTGGCTGATAGAAGGGAAAAGGAAAAATCTCTAGCTGTATAGTTCACTGAGATGTTATAACTAAGAAGTAGGAAAAGCATAACTACTGAGAGTGAAATAGCAGTAGATGATCGCTGAAAATAACAAGAGAATAATTTTTCCTCCAAGCAAATTAGACTAAATGTCAAGGATCTTAATATAATAGCATATGGAAATAGTTGTTTTTCAAAGTCAAGTTACTCTCTGAAATTATTAATCGTATTTTAAACATATATGAAATAGTTTAGGATTCAATTTGTTATACTAACTTTTTGTTTTTAATTTAGTTTATTCTGGTGCTGGGAAATGACTTTTGCACACTACATATATATGGCACACTACAACACTAAATATATACATTCTGTACTTATAATCATATTTTTATTCATTAGTATGACATTCATAAATGTGTGGTTTATATATAGTTACTTTGAGAAAACAATGCATTCTAAAAATGGGGTTCTATGTGCATGCATTTCAGAAAATACTTTTAAATGACTACAGAAAGTTAATGATATAATATCTCATTTGAATTATGAAATACATTGTTAGTCATTAACATCAAGTATTGGGTCATTGCTCAACAGAGATAATCATATTGTAGAGTTATATTTGAGAAGAATTTGCCAGTAGCTGAAGACATTTTTTTTAATCTAATGCTCATTTGCTAAATAACAAAGTATATGTGAACATTTTACACGCATTTTTTTCTCAGCAAACCAAATGCAGCACATGCAAAGTGGAATTACACTTTCATCAATTCAACTCTGAGTTCATAATATAATGGAATGGATAAAATATGTGAGAACATTTAATAAATGAAAAACAACCTGAAATGATCACCTTTAATTAAATGCTTGAGGCATAGAAAAAATTTTAAATATCTTATAAATAACCAAATAAACACAACTTCATTAAATTATAGCTTTTTCAGAAAAGTATATAAATTACTTTTTGTCTGATCATTTATTCATAATTTCAATGGCATAACTGTGCTCCCAAATTCAGAATATTTTTCACTTTATGCCTCTCACTTGCAATTGAACTCTCCACCTATTTTATTGAGCTTCTTAGGATTTTATAATGTAAGTTAATACAATGTAATCACTATATTTGACATATCCTTCAGTTTAATATTGTTTTGTTAACAGATAAAACAGAAATATAAAAAATCAATTTTATTTTTGCTTGCTTCTGGGGTTTCAAGGTACATTAATGATCATCAAATGTAATTTTGCCATTTTCTTTGTAACAATAAATAATTTTAAATAATTTCTTTCATTTTAAGTAAAGAGCCAATTCCAATAACAAGGGTATAAAACAAAAGAAGATCACGGATTCTGGTGTAGAAAATAAGTTTTATTGTACAATTTTCTCTTTATTCAATAGATGACTTAAGGTGTTGGTAGTACATTATCCCTGTTCTCTAACCTGCACTATAAAAACATAAAGCATATGAAATTAGAATTTTATTGTAGAGCTCATGCTCTTATAAATCATAAAACTTTCCTAATTCTTCTGGAAGATTATTTGGATATTTACTTGGGTCTTGGTTACTTTCCTCTCATTGCTGGAACAAAATTCCTGGCACCCCAAATGAAGGAAAGAAAGGTTTATTTAGCTTACAGTTTATGGAGTTTTCAGCCTATAATAAGCTACCTCCAAGGCAGGGTGGCATGGCCCCAAGGTAACACTTCAAGGCAGCAGCCGACAAAGTAAGTAAGAACAAAAGTGGGGGAAAACAAAGCTCTTCTCCTTCCTTATATTTTAAGCAGCTACTGCCCACCCCCGAGGGCAGGTGCAGCACTCACACCACCTCTGTGCCCTTCTCTTGCACAGGCTGAAGATATTTACAAAGTAAGGACCCTGGCTCCCTGTTGAGGCTCTTACCTAAATTTCTAAACTTTTCAAGTTGACACAATGTATCAGCCGTAATAATCCACCTCTTGTCAACTTGGAAAGCAGACACATTTCTTTAAACAGGTCTCCAAATACAAAGACTTGCTTATTCTTATCATTTCACAACTTGACCGTTATAACACTTTTAACAACCCTTAAGAACAAATATTAAGTAGATCACCATTATATTACATTAGAATCTTAACATCTTGCCCCTGTACCCCCAAGGTCTCATACACAACATTCTATGCAAAAGACATTTAGTCCATCTGCATGAGTTATCAAAGTCCTCACAGTTTCAGCTTTGCTGAAAAGTTCAAGTCCCAAGTCTCCTCTGAGATGGAAGGCAAACTGTAGCTGCAACTCCTATACAAATAAAAACAAAGTTAAACATTTCTCACATCCAGTGGCATGAGATAAACATCACTATTCCATAGGGTACAAATGGGGGATACAAAGGAATAGGACCAAAGCAAGTCCAAAATCCAGCAGGGCAAACATTAAGTACTGGAGTTCCACATCCAACATCTGAAGCAATCTGCCTTTGAGCTCCAAAAGGTTTCATTGACTCCGCCCCCACAGCACTTGTGGTGGTTATAGCTCCCACAGCTTCTCTCTTGGACTGACTTTGCTCCCTTCTTTCAGGTTTCCTTAAGTGATCTATACTCCTGGCTTTTCCAACTGCTGGGGTCTCAACTGCACCTTTGGCTTCAAACTCGTAGCTTCACACATTGCCTTCTCAGGGCACACTGTCTAGCCTCACAGGCCTTCTGAAATTGGTTTGGAAGCCTCTTCAACCTCAGAACTTTTGCATTCTGTAGTCACCTAAAACCAGAACCATGTCGATGATGCTGAGGTCTGCTGCCAGCTGAAGCAGTAGCCAGGCTTTCCTCTTTCTTAGCTGTAGGAGTTGAGTGCCTGGATTGCTGATCACTCTGAATCCAATTCAGAGGAACAAATTTCCTATGCTGCTGCCATTCTGGATCATGGTGCAGCCACCGCCATTCTGGAACATAGTGCTCTGTGGCTTTCATCTCAAAGTGAAGTCTTTCACATTTGCAGTTGTGATACTGCAAAAGTTTGAGACTTGCTGCTTTTTATGAGGTCTTTAGGCCATCTTTTTTATTCTTCTGTTCCTTTTCAACAAATGAAATTTCCTCAGGTCTATCTTTGCTGTCCACAGCCTTCCGGAATTTTTTCCATGGCCAAACTAGCAATATTTTAAATCATCCTATTGTACTCTTTACTCTTAATTTGATAAGTAAATCTGGGTAAAAGATCCCAACTGTAGCCATACTAATGCCTCAACATTTGACTGCTTTAAATTTTCTTTTGCCAGATTAATTAGTCTGATACCCTTAATCTCAGTCTCAGGCAAAGTCTCTGGAAATGAGTAAAATGCAGACAAACTTTCTGCCAAGCCGTAACACTCATCATATGGACTCTAGCAGTCAATGCAGTTCTTCCCAGCAGAGAACTCCCAAAACTGGACTTTATTGGTAGGATTTCTATCAGGCTTCTGGTCTTCTGAGCTCTGACCAGAATCTCCCAAAAAGAAAAACCTAAGGCACACCAACCTGAATTCTCAAGGTGACTTATCTGAACCTTTCCAAACTCTTCTCACAAGCCATTCCCAAAGGCTCTTGAACAACGTGGTCAGGTATAGTCACAGCAACAACCCCATTCCTCTGGTATCAAATTCTGTCTTGGTTACTTTTCTCTGTTGCTGAGACAGAACACCTGACACCCAAAATTAGGGAAGGAAAGGTTTATTTAGCTTACAGTTTGTTGAGATTTCAGCTCATGATCAACTGGCTCCAAGGCAGGATGGAATGGCACCAAGATAACACTTCAAAGCAGCAGCCAGAAAACACAGTCAGAGCTAGAGGGGAGAAGGGCAAGCCACTTCTTCTCCCTTATATTGGAAGCAGGCTACCTCCACACCACCCAAGGAGGGTACAGCACTCACACTACCTCTGTGCCCTCCTCTTTCACAGGCTACTTACAAAGTAAGGATCCTGGCTCACTGATGAGCATCTTAGCTAAATTTCTAAACTTTTCAAGTTGATGCAACGCATCAACCATAACAACACGTAGAGATATTTTTTATTCCAACTCAAATAAACTCATTTGAATATTGTATGTTAGCATATTTAAAATTAAAGCAACAAAAACATCAGTCCTAAAAGTAGTTTTTTAATTTCACAATTTTTTACCACATAATCATTGTACTTATTTGTGGGATAATAATTCATAACGTATACTTTTGGGTCTAATTCATTAAACACCATTGTTTATACTTTTATCTTGAAGAATTTCCACCATTTGTACCCTGTAATTTCAGAGTTTTATGTCTTATATTTAAGCCTCCGATCAAATTTAAATTGACTTTTATATGTGATGAGAGTCAGTGGTCTAGTTGTATCCTTCTCTATATTGATATCTGATTTTTCCAGCACATCTTATTGAAGAGGCTGTATTTTTTCTAATAAATGTTTCTGGGTCCTTTATCAAAAATCAATTGGCTATAAATATGTGGATTTATTTCTTGATCCTGTATTTTATTGTCTTTGTCTATTTGCCTGTTTCTATAGCATACCATGTTGTTTTGGTCACTGTAACTTTGTAGTGTGTTTTAAAGTCAGGTATTTAACCCTTTCAGTCATGCCTTTTTTTTTCCCCTAAAGATTGCATTGGTTATTTGTAACTTTTGTGGTTTCATATGAGTTTTAGGATGTTTTCTTCTATTTATGTATAAAGGATTCACAAGTTTTGATAGACTGCATTAAATCTGTAAATCATTTTGAGTAGCAGCAAAGTATTTTTTTCTCCCCTAATTATTTTTTACTTAAAGAAAATAATAGTCAGTTTTTATCTTAGTCATTTTCCCCCTGCTGAGGGAAAATACCTGAAAGCCCCAATTTAAAAGAGTACAAGTTTATTTTGGCTCATGTTTTTAGAGAATTCAATTCACTGTCAGCTGGCTCCAAGGCAGCAAGTATTTGGTATAAAGATCTGGAAGAGGAAAGCTGCTCATGTCAGGGTATCTAGGAAACAGAAAGAGAAGGGCGGGGCAGGAAGGGAGATAATCTCTTCCAGGTGGTGCCCTCAGTAATCTACCTCTTCCAACAAGTTCCCATTTTCTAACAGTACATTCCATTTCATGATAGATTAATGTATGTAGCGACAGATTCATCCACTAATGAGTATAGCATTTCCATAAGTCTTTGGGAAAGACATTATAAGTTATAAAGCACAAATATGTGTTCATTGATTCCACAGAAGTTCTGCAAGTCTATAGTATAAAATTTCATGTGAACAATGAGGATATAAGGCCCTCACTGATAAACCAGAGAATTATTAAATTATCAACTAGCGATTATCAGACAGTTGTTCAAACACAATATGAAAAAGTCTTCTGATTATGTTAATACTTTTATATATTCTGTACTCAATTTCAGTTAAAGTAATTTTTTAAAAATCCTTCCATAAACAGTATTTATGATTATTTTTGTATTTCATTTTGATTATTGGTCTTAATGTCTTATTATACCATATTCTAAAGTAGGAATCTTAAAATTTTGAGCTCTTCAACTTCTGTGTGGTAGATATTGTACTACAAAGAAAATTTCCAGTTAATCCTGTAACATGGATTTACTCAAGTATGGGGGAAATTTGAATGTGATGACTGCAGAGATAAATAGCATTTTTTGTTCTCTCATGCAGAATGCTCTACTTTGTCAAATATTTTTAATATAATTCTGACAGCTTCCACAGCAATATTTCTAACATGATGTCCTCTCAGTTAGCCACCTCTTGAAATTGCTATCTTTAATGGCTGCATTTATATCCCTGAGGAGATGTCTGCTCCAAAGAACCAATAGCTCTGAGTATTTTTTGAGATACAATAGTGAAGTGATCTCGTAAATAGGTTTCCTCACTTATCACAATAATCACTGAAATCCCAGTGAAATCACTGTCATATTATAGTGCCAAATTGCCTTGAGCAACTATTAAAATTTTGTTAGAATTTTTATCATGTGTTCACATTTCTCTTCCAATATTCTCCTACACGCGTACATGAGCTCAAGAAGTATTATAATTCCCCGTGTGGCATTTTACTCAAATTGGCACCTCTTCCTAGTAAGAATTGCTTGGTAGTTAATTAGGTGTCGATTTGACTCAATTTAGAGACTCCCAGAGAACTAACTGGATTGTGAGGGCATTAACCTCGTGAGTGTGTTAAATCATTCATGACTTTATATCTGAAGGGCTGTTAGGAAGTGGTATCTATTTGGAGGAATTGAGTTAGGGGTTCATGACCTTGGTGATTAAATCCGTTCCCTGCCCTCTTTCCCTCTGGCTCTTCTCCTGCTTTCTGTCTTCCAGAGGCCATGAGTTGAGCACTTTCCTCCACTATGCCTTTCCGACATGGTGATTGTGCTTTGGTGTTAGCCAACCATGCGCGAAAACTTCTAAAATTGTGGCCTCAATAAACTCCTGTAAGTGGCAAGTGTTATATTTCATGCCAGCAATATGAAACTATAGCTCTTACACAAAGAGAGCTCAAAGTGGATATGGGAACATATTGAATTCCTTAAACTGAAAGGCCTAAAGACTTCAGTTAGACAATATGTTCGCATACCAAAAAATAAAGTATAAATGGCTAAATACAGCAGGGAATGTAGTTAACGTCATAGATTTCATGTCAGGCAGCTGATGTGCATGACTGGACAATTATTTACCTTCACTGAATATTGTTTTTCTCAACTCTGTTGACACAGTAAATAATGGTTCTGTGTCTGTGTGGCTGAGGTTGGGATTTTAATCAATTTTTTTTGCGATGGAATAACTTGGTAAATGCACATATGGTATATACAATCAGTGTAAGCTATTGTTTTAAGTTTATTATTCTCACTGAGACCAAAATTCAGAAGAAACTTTTCATTAGTGTACATAAAAAATGGAAATTTTGGATATTTAGAGTAAGTAAACTTAAAAGCAACAGCAATGACAAAATCATGTCTAACAGCAGAAAAACTAATTTAGAATGAAAATTAACTTTCTGTCTGAGAAATCAAATAATTCCAGGTATGCCTAAGAGAAAATGAATGGGAAGGAGAAAATTCACGAAATTTAACAGGGAAATGAGAAAAAAATGAAGATATTTTTCTTCTGATTTTTTAAATAATCACCATCTAAAAATTATATCTGGATCGTGATGTATTAAAAAATAATGCATAACTTTCAAATTTCTCCAAATTTTTTGAAAGTTTATAATTTTCAATGAGATCTTGTAGTTTTAAATAAAGACTGCTATTTGGAAAAATTCATTATTTAACCTAGTTATATATACCAGACATCATTAGAAACACTGTTCCTTTGCAGAAATATAATGTTACAATTTTCTTTGTGTAAACATTATGAAGGTTGTATCAGTCATACAAAACAAACAAACAAACAAACAAACAAACAAAAAAACCAATTGAAATGATACCAAAAATTACATGGTCACAACTGCTTTCAAAATGCAGTTTTTGGAGGTGATGTGTTTAGGAACAAATGAATAGTTTTGTGTAGGATCCTTCTTATGCAAGAATTCTTGGTGCAAGGAGACAGACTGTTAGAGGAGAAGGGGTTCAATGGAAAGGGCAAGGTGGTTAAGGAAGGAAAGTGAATAATTGATGTGCATATATGTGTGTGTATCCCTAAACGAATGCACCTATTATGTATTGCAGACATACACTAATGAAAAATGAAAAACAAATACAGAATTCTTGGCATATTATCCCTAGGATTCTAAACTCTGACTAGATTATGGCAATTTTCCCATTTCAGGCGTTGCACGCTTAAACAATATTATATAGTTATCAATTTAGTTTATGTAGAACTGCCAGACGGAATTTGTATAATGTTTCCAGTGCCATCTTTCTCAATTAATTCTGGCAAGCAAACCAATCAGGTAACAAGGATAGACAGCTCAGCTATAGAAGACAAAAGTGGTTTTGCTTCTTCCTGTGTCCGGATTCTCATCTTAGTGAGTGATATATATAGAAAACCTGATATCTTAAACACTGAAATGTTAATGACTCTGTCATTTTTAATTTGCCTTCAGTATTTTTAAAGTGGTCATCAATATTATAGCACTTCAAATAAATTAGTAAATAAAAAGGATTTGAAATGTGTTTTAAATATTATTCATTTAAATTTAAAATAACTTTTATTCTTTAATAAGATTATGGCAATGAACAAAATTAGAAATACCAAGAAGTAGAATCCAGCATGTTAAAACTTTTACTTTTCTATCATTTATCCAAATTAATTAAATACATGTTGTATAGTTGTTAATATAAAGTTGGTCAATAAAACATAGAAAATACAATACACTTTACAGAGTATATGAAGAGTTAAAAATAAGCAACATGAACTTATGGACAGATGCATACACACCAACCTACACTCCCATCAAGAGTTTAGAAGGATTCCTTTTTCCCCACAGCACTGCCAGCACTTGTTGTTTTTTCTAGAGCAAGATGGAATCTAAACCTGTGGAAATCAGCGTGGAGAGACTGTTAAATGAATAAGTAACTAAGTAAGTAAGTGCAAACTAGAAGTTCCTTTTGACCCAGCTCTTCCCCTTCTTGGTATCTTCCTGAAACGATTGAAAGCATCATACCACACCAATATATGCATGCTCATTCTTATAGCAACATAGTTTGTAATAGCTAATGCTTGGAAACAGCCTAAATGCCTATCAACCAACAAATGGATAAAGAAGATGTGGGTTTTTTTTTTAATACCATGGAGTATGACTCAGTCATGAATAAAAATTAAACTTGAGACATTTATAGGTAAATGGAATCACCTTGAGACCATACTCTTAAGCAAAATAAATCAAACATATATGTGTAAATACTGTATTGTTCCTCTGGTGTGAGAAAGTGAAAGTGTAAATTAAAGACCAGAATGTATAATAGGAAATATGAACTAGGAAGAAAATGCTTAATTGGGAAGGGGAACTAAGGAAGGAGAAAAGAAGGAAGGGAAAAGAAAAAAGGAAAGAGAAATAAGAAAAAATGGAAAGAAAGTTATTGTAAATAAGGAGGTGAAGGGGGTTGAAGAGAGGGTAAGAGAATGGGGAAAAAAGGAATTAAGATATGTCATGTACAGGTACAAAGTTCCTATGAAGAATGTGATCACTTTTTTGTATCTAAAACATACCAATACACTTAATTGAAGCTTTAAAAAAATAAGAAAAAATGAATTTGATACAGTTTAGTTTTATCTTTCATTTTAGTACATACCTTTTCTTAGAAAATATTTAGTAAAACAGATTTCTCCTTGTCTTCAATATATCATGGAATTGCATTTTTGTTATTCTTTTTGCTCATGTTGCATAGGTGTGATTTACACTTTCTATAAATTACTGATTTGTTACACCTCTAAAAAGAGAAAAATAGGCAAAAAGACTGGATGTACATACTGGAAAACATTATTGAAAATCATAGCTCTATTTGTATTTACTTACTGATATCTTTTAAAGTTAATTTGTTTTCTAAACAAAATCTAAATGAAACTGGAAAGCAGCACACCAATGTGGTTAAGTACATGATAAATAGAGTCATGCAAATTCACCTCTAAAAGTTAACTTTTATAATTAAAAACCGGGTAGAATCTTTCAATGCAGTTAGATTTGCTAAGACTTATAATTTCATAAATGAATTCACACCTGAAAAATAGGAATAGTAAAAACTCAATTAATTTAATAATCTCGAAATGTAAAAATTTATGATTTCAAAATATATTACGGACAGTAAGCATGATACTGGAAGAAGACATACAGACAAAATTACTTCTCAGCTAGACTAGAGAACTGAGAAGTACATTGAAACATAAACGGTACACTGATTTTGACAATGTGCCAAGATTGTATACTGGAAAAATTCTAGTATCTTTAAATAAATAATATTAAGGAAACTGGATGTCCATATTGAAAAGGATTCATTGGACCCTTTACACCCTACACAAAGTCAACCCAAAACAGATAAAAAATTAAAGTGTAAACCTAAAACTAAAAAAACCCTTTGGAAGACAGCACAGGGAAAGTTTCTTGACATTGTTCTTGAAAATGATTGATTGGTTATGAAATAGAAAATAAAAGCAAAAAGAACAAGTGGAATTTCATTAAACTAAAGGAATTCTATACAGCAAGGGGAAAGCCACAATGAGAAGTCAACTGGTAAAATGAGAAAAAAAAATAATTGCAAAATATATCTCAGAAGCCGTTTGTTTCCAAAATACATAGCAAGTGTCACCAACTCCAAAGAAAAGAGGTTAAAAAGCAGGCAAAGAATGTAACTACATTTTTTCCAAAGAAAACATAGACATAGTCAACAGGCATATGTGAAGATGTTCAATGTCATTAATTACAAGACACATACTACTCACTGTTGCAGTGAGATGTCTCATACTTGTTGAAATGATTACTTAAAACAAAAAGATTAGTGCTGGCAAAGATGTAAAGAAATAAAAACACTTTACTTTGTTGGTGGCAATGTAAAATGGTGCAACAGCTATGGAACAGGGCATAGAGATTCTCATCAATTTTAAACATAGAACTACTGTAAGATTTATCGAACTCATTACTGAGCATGTGTTTTTAAAAAGTAGAAATCAAGATCTCAAGAGTCATTTGCATGGGAATATACATTGCAACATTTTTCACAAAGCCAAGATTTGCAATTAATCTAAGTGTTCATGACAGATAATACAATAGTGTAGTACACACATACAATACAACATTTTTTCTTTAAAAGGGAAAGAAATGCTTCCATTTGCAGCAACATGAATGGACCTGGCAGATATTATACTAAATGGGTTAAATTAGCTACAAAAGACAGATACTGAATGGTTCAACTTGTATGAGTTTAACCAAGAGGCTGCATTTGTAAAGGAAGAAAATAATGTTGGATTCTAGGGGCTACAGTGAGGATGTAAAAGGAAGTTCATATTTAATTGGTATAGAATTTCATTTATGTGAGGAGACTAAATTCTCTAGCTATGCTTCACAATGCAGTGCCTAAGATTAAGCAAAGGAAACAGCAGAATGAGAACGCAACTTATAAAATGAGAAAAAATAATAGCAAACTGTTATCTGCATAGTTATAGACATAGTATAGTACAGTATAGTATGCTTCAAACTTTTTAGGAGGTTTGTTTTCAAATTAAGGGCTTCATTATAAAAATAAAACAAAACACAAAAGCAAAGGAACTCTGAGAAGTTTGAGAGGTGTTTGATACGACACCACTTCCATGGTGGCAATACTTTCATGAGCTTTTACGTATGTTCAAACTAGCTAAACATATTAAGTAAGTAAATGTATAAATTATACCTTAATGAAGTTTCTAAAATTTTCAAATATAAATTTTTGTGGATATGTAAATTGTCACTTGTGTATGTACAGAGATGACAAAATGTTTATTCAAAGTTTAATGGTCAGAGAAAGGACATGGAGCAGGATGGCAGCCCAGACAAAGCCAGAGGTCAAACGCATAAGAATGACCAGGGCGAGCTACAGGATTGTGACTGTGCTGCACGACAGGAGAGACAGAGAGATGAGATAGAAGGCGAGCACACAGTTAAAAATGGAGAGCAAGAAGTAAAAACAAATGTAACTACTCATGTGTATCAGATGCAGCAAGATATAGCAGAAATCTCTCCAGAAGTTTTGATTTACACAAATAAGGTCTCTACTCTATTGCCAATCCAATTATTCAATCCAAGTATTATCTTTGTACATACAGTTACCACCCAGTCCACTCAATGGTGGAATAGAAAAAATAATGTTCTCTCTGGCATTCACAAAGAATAATTACTACTGTAGACATTTTGTAGAGATAGGCAAGAAAGGATTTGCATTGCCTGAAGTTTATGCAGTCTGTGGAAACTTCTCACCAAAACGGTGAAAAATAGCAACTATTGACTTACCTAAGAATACAAATTTCAAATGTGAAAGTAAATCACTACAATTTAAAATGCTACAACTTTCTCAAAAGTTCATGATAATTTTTATCAATGAAAAACTGAACAGTAGTAAGACACATTTTTCTTAAAGTATCAGTGGTAAAGTTGTTGACCAATTCATATGTCAGATTTTTTCATATTATAACTGCATATAGCAGAAATATATTTTTTTCTTTTCTAAAGCATCCTTGATTAAGATGTGTTACATATATGAAGGGACCCAGATTTGGAAAATTTTCCACTCAACCTGACAGCTTGATAGAGTAACGATCATGCAAATGTTTAGGATTACTGTTAATTTTCAAGAAACTATTACTAAGTGTCTCTCATACTATAAAAGTAACAGTTATTGAAAATTTTATTTGGGGTAATGTCTTATATTCTGGTAGAATATCTGTTACTAATTAGCCAGTTTACAACTAATGACTTGCTGTTGCTTTGTCTGTTATGACTTTTATGTTTTCTTTGTCAGTGAATATTTGGTGTTGAGCAAAATATGTAAATATTTAAGTAATCAACTTACATAATAATAATAAATTATACTGTATTAAATATACAGTCTCATATATTCTCAATATTCATTGCATTTTATGTTTCAATTTTTATTTGTTTTTCCTTGTGCTGGGAATGTAATCCAGGGGCTCATGTGTTTTAGGCAAGTGCTCTAAAGTTGAGCCATATTCCTGATCCTCACTACTTGTTTTAGTGCTAGAGACTTGTGCCCCATAGATACGAAGTTTCTGACAAGTTACTTTTCATGTAATTCTACTCAAAGGAAAAGCAGTTATATTTTAATACTCTGTATGAAGCATTACTTTGTATACACCATTCAGAACTTTTCTTTCTTTTTGAGTAGACATCAATTAGAACTGATTTTCTGCATAAAATTTCACATTTCTGATGATTAGTATAACATTTCACAGGCTAATTTTTGTCTCTGAATATTTGGAATCTACTCTTCTCTACCGCATCCTCCTATCTGCTGCCAGGCGGCTTGCCATACCATGCTGATACCATGATTATCATTTCCACACCTACTTCTATGGCAATACCAAGTGACTAGGCATGGTAGGCAGATAATTTCTGGAAATTACTCTGAGGAAGTGTTTGTGATGCACAAAAACATTTATTTCTCAAAATCTAAACTATGAGCTGGGCGTGGTGGCTCACGCCTTTAATCTCAGCACTTGGGAGGCTGAGGTAGGAGGAGTGTTGTGAGTTCGAGGCCAGCTTGGGCTACAACGGGATCGCAAGGCCGACCTGAGCTACATAGTGCGACCCTGCCTCAAAAGACCAGGGCTGGGAGTTTGGCTCAGTGACTTAAGCGCCTGTCTGCCAGGCGCGAGGTTGTGAGTTCAATCCTTGGTGCAAAAAAAAAAAAAAAATCTAAACTATGCCAGTTCAACTACATCTGAGCCAGATCCTGAAACATCTAAGGTCACTTCAATGTCACACATCAGAATAGGAGCTGGGATAGAAAACAAATATGCATTGGTATGGAAATAGGTTGTTTTATGCTAATGCAGACAAATATCTTAATTTTTTTTTTCAGTTATGTTACTGTAAGTATTAGCTTGGAATCCCATAAGAAAATACTATAGAGTTGGTGATTTAAACAACAGAAATTTATTTTCTCATAGCTTTAGAAGCTACAGGTCCATGATAAAAGCACCAACAAATCTCATCCCTGCTGAGGGTTTGTTCCCAGCTTGCAGACCGTCACTTTCTCACTGTGTCAGATCATCTTTCTTCAGGGCACGTGTTGGAAAGAGGGAACTCTAGAATGTCACCTTATAAGGGTGCTGATTCTGTCAGATCAGGACCAGAGCCTTTAAAGTTAATTACTTTCTAACAGGCTCTGTCTTTAAATACAGTCACATTGGTGGTTAGGATTTAAACACTTGCACTTTGGGAGAAAGGGGCACAAATCAGAGTACTGCTTAATTGTTTATAAATATCATATGGTCCTTATCCATTCGAGGTATTCTTTCTGATAAATTTTATTCCATATTAGAAATTGTGGAGAAATTAAATGAGAAAAGTACATTTTATGAAAGATTTTCATAAATCACTTGATATCTGTAGCAAAACTTGAAGAATCTGCAGAAAAGTGTATTGAAACTAGTGGATACATCAAAGTTTTCCAATATAAGATTAATATACAAATTAATTTATATTCTATATGTTGATGGGCAATACAAAAATACAATTAAGAAAGCTATTACCTTGTCTATTGTTATGCCAGTTTCATAGTGTCTTGAACATCCTCTTTGTACTATTATTTTCTTCGCTTTGATAATAAATTATTACCATAAATTTAAATTAAATGTATCACACCTTTTGATAGTTTAAAACAGAATTGATCTCCCCCTAGAGTCTCTCAGAGAAAATCTGTTTCTCACCTCTGCCAGGCTCACGGCAGCAGGGACCCTGGATTTGGGGCTACTTACATCCAGGCTGGGCCTCAGTGACCCCACTACTGCTTCTTTGTGTGTCTGCTAATTCCTCTCTACTTTCCTCTTAAAGGGTAACTGTGATGGCAGTAGGCTGTAGCCTGATAATGCACAGCTGCCTTATGACCGAATCCTTAATCACTGTGAAAATCATTCTCAAAATGAGATAAAACGTTGTGAGATATTTTGGATATGGAAATGTTTTGGGGAGACTCTTTTAAATCTCAAATAGTATATGGGTACTTAAACTTGAAAATGGGCATTGAAATGATCCTCAAATTGGCATAACTTTTCAAGTTGTTTTTTCTTTTCCAGGTCTTTCTAATTTCCCATTAATTGTGGATTCAACATTTCAGTTTTTCCCCAAATAGTTTACTGGAATTTTAATGGGTTTTCCTTACATCAATACATCACATTAGAACAAATTGTTCTCTTTGAAAATTTAGACTTCAAATACTCAATCATGATGTAGTTCTCTATTTAATTAAGGCTTTAATCACCATTAGCAATCTTCTATATTTGCCATTGAAGTGGTATCTCATATTTTGTTGTGCTTGCCCTTAGGAACTTCATGATTCTTGAGCTATTGTGAATGATTTTCTTCTAAAAACCATGATTACAAATAATGCTTTAAATCTAATTATTTCCCTAAGTAACTTTCTTGTAACTGTTTTAGGATATTATTTTTTCATAATCATGTCAGTATAAATGAAGACAAATTTACATCATTTAAAGTTGATTTTCTTGCCTTATTACATTGATTAGAAATTTCATTATAACATTGAATAAAAAGAGATGATACTACTGCTGTTTCCGTGTCGTATATTTTGTCTAGTTATATAGAAAAGATCTAGTCAAGTAGCATTTATTTCATCATGCCTGATCCTTTTATTATCCTGAAAATTTGAAATTTAAAACAGCGATGCTACTTATCTTCCTCAAGATTCTCAGATTAGATCAGGGTTCAGTACATGTCATCTCTATTCCAGATTGGTTCAACAGGGATAGATCAACAACTGAAGATTTTCCTCCATCTCTGGCATTTGACAGAGGCTTTGAGCTAAAATCTCAATAATGAAGTATTCAGTCAGGCTACCTAGATGTGGTCACTTGGAACTGCTAACAACTCTTTGTCTCCATGAACAAGTGTTCTAAGAGAGATGGAACCATAACACAGCTACATGACTTCGTGTGACCCTGTGTCACTTATTATACCATGTGTCTTACATTTTCCTCATTGCTGAGACAAAATACCTGACGCCCAAAACTAGGGAAGGAAAGGTTTATTTCTTACAGTTCTCAGGGGTTTCAGTCCTTACTCAGTTGGCTCCACGGCAGCATGGCGTGGTGGGGCAGCCATTCATGGTGGCTGCCAAACAGCAAGGCAACTGCAAGAGAAAGAAAGAGAACCAGACATGCCTTCCTGTCACCCTTACACAGTATGTCAGCTCCACCCCTGGGTGGGTGCGGCACTCACATCACCAATCCCAGTGCTAGACAACAAACCACTCACGAATGCCAGACTTGGCCAGGTCCAACTTACATGAGGCCTTGGGTGGACAGAGAATCAAACCCATGCACCATGGTACTTTGATCATATTTTTTGTTGAAACCATCTACATCATTAAGGAGAAGAAAAGGAGATAGCAATAGTTCATAGAGCATGGCAAATTTCTGGAAGTATAATTATAAGGCTATGTGCAAAATACAATATGCCAGAGGTCTGATTATTTTTATTTTTATTTAATTAAATTAATTTATTTATTTGGTACCAGGGAACAAACTCACAACCTTGCACCTGCCAAGCAGGGGCTTACACCACTGAGTTAAATTCCCAGCCTTATATTTTGAGACAGGATCTCACTATGCAGTTCAGGATGGCTCTAAACTCACTTTGTAGGTGCACACCTTTAATCTCAGCACTCAAGAGGCTGAGGTAGGAGGAGCGTTGTGAGTTCGAGGCCAGCTTGAGCTGCAAGGCAAGCACAAGGCTGGCCTGAGCAACATAGTGTGACCCTGCCTCAAAAAACTAGGGCTGGGGCTTTTGCTCAGTGGCTTAAGCACCTGTCTGGCAGGCACAAGGTGTGAGTTTGATCCCTGGTACTGCAAAATAAATAAATAAATAAAAATAAATAAAAATTAAAGAAAATAAACTCACTTTGTAGCCCAGGCTGGACTCAAACTCACAATGATCCTCCACCCTCAGCCTCCTGAGGATGCCACCATGCCCGGTTCTGATAATTTTTAATATGCGTACTCTATGTATTGATTTCTGTTACAGTGAGTCCTCTGTGTCTGTGAGTTCTGCCTTACTGAATTCCCTGAATTACATACCAAAAATGTTCAAAGGGAAGATATTGAGCCTGTCTAAATATTAGAGGTTTTCTTCATTATTTTTGAAGCAATACAATGTAGCAACTATTTACATAATATTTCTATTGGATTAGATGTTATAAGTAATCTAGCATAGCTATTTCATATATGTAGAATATCTCTGTATCTTTGTTCATTTTGTGTGAAACTGACATAGACGTCATAATCTGAAGCATATAGAATGATATATATAGTTGATACATATAATATATAGGGTTGTAATGTGTAGATTATATTTCATATATGTTATATTAAAATGCTAGACATTTTATGTAAAATACTTGAGGTTCTGTATGAGTTAACATTTGTTAGAGATGCAGAGTCAATAGAAAATGTCTGTATAATTAAGTCGAGAGATTTATTAGGTAGCTCACAGGATAGAGGTGGAGGAATACTCAGTGGCTTTCTTCTGGGCAGCCAGAGCATCCAAATAGCAGCTCTGCCAAAAATTATGGAAGCCCAGATCAAAACAAACCAAGAGTGCAGCACCAGTCCAAGGCTGAAGGGATGGATGTCACTGGAGAGTCACCGGTGTGAGTCTGTAGGGGAAGGCTGAAGAAACTGGAGATGTGGGACCTGATGTCCAAAGACAGTACCTGCAGCAGTAAATGACATAGCCAGTGAAGAAGACAGTGTTCTTCAAAACATACATACACTTCTTGTTTGCCTTATTTATGCAAGATAGGAACCTGTTGTTTGGTGCCACCCACAACTGGATGGATCTTCCCTCCAAGGTTGACTGCCTGCACACCAATCTCCCACAGATACACTCATTTAGGTAAGCTACTGTTCAGCTCAACATTACTCAAAGTCAGTCAAATTAGTACCACAATTAAAGTTCACAGCACTCAAGGGCAGAGTTTGCTAGCTGTGGTGGTTCAAAAGCCAGTTCTCTAGAGCAACTAAGAGATGACTGTAGTGAACAAAAGACAGGCAAAAGTGCTGAACGTCTAGTGATACATATCAAGAAAGTATTTCATTGGCAGTGAAGGTGTTCATGAAGATGTTTGCAAAAAGTAGACCATCCATCATTGTTTTGTATAAGATAATTCTCAGGTGAGTGCAACAAAATTACAGTAATGTTTACATTATTTTCACACAAAAAGGAATAAGATGCAGAGATTTTATGTATCTAGAGTAGGTATGCTAGACTACATTAAAAATAGCAACAAAGACACAGGGTAAGAAAAGTGGGTGGTATGGAAGTAAAGGTTAAAGGAATGTATGTACTTTTAAAGTTTTGACCACAGGTAACTTTTATAGAATATGGACAAAACAAAATAAATAGTAGTATAACTTGGAATAAAGTTTTTCACCTGTCTTACAGTATGGTGAATGGTGCTGAAGAGATATCATTTAAAAAGCTCTGAAGAGATTCAGTACATCTGGCAGAACTACAGAAGATGTGACAAAGAAGAGTACCTTTGATTTGTATCCAGGTTTGTTTCCTAAACTTGGTTCTTTTCGGTTCCTACCTTTTTACTTCAATCATTTCATAGATGTCATTCATTTTAGAATTTTTCCCTCCTTCGAATATACAAGTTCCTTCAGTTCATGTTCTAACTGGTGGTCAGAACTGATCACTGGATTCAGAGGCACTGAAACTGAGCCAAAAATGTAGGCTCAGAAGAAATAGAAAACTAATGTCTTCTTGAAACAGGAGGAGCTTAATATATATCTGCTGGCTGTCTTTGAAGAAGTATATTTATGTTCTGTTTCTTCATTCATATGCCAATTTATTCTTCAAAAGGTTTTGAAGCAAAATAAAAGAAAATTTTAATAAAACAAAATAATTCTGTCAAATGCCTTGATGTAGGTTTCTATGAATGGAACTTGGAAAATTTATTCTATCTTTATTTGACCCACCTTTCTTCATTGTAGTTTACTTATTAGAGTATAATTTGCTTACTAGAGTATGTTCAGTTTTTTACAAAACATTTCATACACTAAAACATTCAATGCATTTAACCATATTGGTAAATAAAGTGTTTTAAGAGGAAAAATCCCACGGTTTAGGCATTGATACAGCATCAAGTGTAAGTGTATCTAGTTCAAACTTACTACTCCTATGCTAATTTGATCACATCAGGGAATCATAAATAATAAAAAGTATGTATTTTTATAAATTAGAGGATTAGCCTCTTAAATCTGAAAGCTAATATTGTAAGTAGAAATAAAAGACCATGAATATCTAAACTCCTACAGAGATACTGCTTCATACTCATTTCTGAAAACTGATAACACATTAAAATTATTCAAACATACAATTGAGTTGTGAATTTTATAACATGGTAGCTCTGCACAAGGTTAAAGATGTGCAATTTACATTGCAACAGCTTCAAAAACTTGTCGGGTACTATTCATTTCTATTTAGCCACCATTTACAGAATCATAATAGTCACTGTAGGAATATGTTTGAGAAACCACTGCTGAATTTAGCACTTAGTAATTAGGTTATGTCATTAGAGAGTGCTAGGGTTCAGTCTGAAATTTAATATACTTCTGAAACCTCTTGCTGTGAGTACTTCATTTCAATATCTTGGAAAATTCTTTGACAAATAATCTTCAAGCAGCTTTTGAAAAAATGAGTGTTAAGAATTTAAATTTCAGTTAAATCCTAACAATAAACTTTATGGTGGTATTGTTCTTTGTCCTGCATTTTATGGTACTGGAATTAATAAAAGAAAAAATTTGTTTAATAAAAATAATTATAATAACTCATTTTGGGCATACTTTTTACTTTATATTTCATATGACATGAAACAATAAAATTAGGATGTAGATTGTAATAAATAGAAGACTTTTTGGTTAACTCTGGGACATTGAATAACATATATAATTTAATGTTAAATAGTAAGCTGTTAATGTAAATATTATGGAATAATAAAAAGATTAAATTAATGAAGATATTAATGAAACACAGCTCCAGTATTCCAGCATCGGTATCACATCTGGTCTTTCGTCCCTCCTCCCAGGTATTGTTCCCCTGCTGGACTTCCCTGGAAACCATGAACTAAGAGGCTTTGCTTTGCCACACATTTTTGTCATAATACATTCGCTTTGGTGACTGCTGATCATGTACTGAATTGCCTAAAGCTTTAGTCGAATTAAAACTTTCTTCCTCTTAGTAGTTAATGTTAGGAATTGTGTCCCAGCAATGGGAAATCCATCTAATTCGTCAGCATTTGGACCGTTATTGTATTTTCAATTTAATTTTAAAACCATAGTAATTAAGACAGTACAGTATTGTCATCAAAATCAACACATGGGTAAATGGAATGAAATAATCTCAAGATATAGATTCCTACTTATGTGGATGACTAGTTTTTGAAATAGATGCTCAGGTAATTCAATGGAGAAAGAGAAATCTTTTCAACCAATAATACCAGAACAAGTATATATCCTTACTCAAAATATTATACAAAACTTAAACTGTACAGTATGCCAAATACAAAAATAACTTGCAGTATAAATTAGGTCAATTTTTTTAGAAATTTGATATGAAACGAAGTGTTTAAAAGTTATGGTGGATAGTGTATTCTTGAAATTAGCTGTGAAGTTTTTCTTTTTTCTCTTCTTTTACTACATGGATCCTGAACATAATCACACCTTAAAAACTAACTCAAGCTTGTCATCACTAGGAAGGATTATGACTTCATATAATTCTGGAATGAACCAGTGACTCAAGTCTAAATATCACTTAATTGTCATATTTTGTTTTACACTCTGTCAGAAAGAGATCTAAGCAGTCTAAGAGAGTAAAGATAAATTGTGACATGAATTTTTTGGAAATTTCTGCTTTATCACTTGCAAAAACTTATAAAAAGAATAGAGTACTAAAATAATTCATAGTAACATGGTCTGTTTTAAGCTATTGCATGATGACTAACAAAGTTGTGTCCTGTGAAAACGATGATCAGTTGTCTTAGGTTTATTTCCATCCAACAAGCTTCAAAATTATGTAAATAATCACTTACTTTCCCTCTAGTATGATGTAACCAAATTATTGCAAGTAGTGTTTCTTAGAAATTACCAAATCTGTACTCCCAGATTAGATTAATCGTGTAACAGAAAAAACTTAGGTTATCTGAACATAATGATTTTTAGTCATGAAATTCATAAATATATGCATATATAGGTAACAACAATACTGTGAAGTGATTAGGTAAGAACCATATGTACATATACTACTGGCTTACTTTAGCAGTTAAAGTATTTCATGCAGTGTCTAGTATTAAGTAACAATGTAACTCAAAGTTAGCCCATTTCTGAAAGTTACGTAACCCACAAGACGATTTTCATAACTAAAAGTTGCTCAGGTGGACAGTAAAGTTTTAATTATCCCATTTTCCAATGGGATTTCTCAGTCTTCATGCACAATTTAATATATGGTGTCTTTTTGCTTTGCATATTCAGGAACCTATGAAGTATATTTAAAAAATACATATAATGTGAAGTCTCACTCTGATTATACTAGGAGACAATACTTTTAGGCTTACCTGATTTAATTTTACACATGGATTCATAACATTATTGAAGCATAGAAGGTTACCAATAGAAGCCTACATATTTCAGGACATCAAATATGATCAGCACAATTAGAAAGCAGGTATAAATGAGGCCATTTAGTCTGTGGGCAGCAGTTGACAGCCTACTGCGCCCCACTTACCTTAGCCTCAAGTCTTTCCTTAGGTCATGTTGCTAATGAGAACATTCAGCCCCAGGTCAAACATGCACAAATAGGACCAAGAATTGTGGAAACCATTAAAGACTTTCACCAGAGCACATAGATTCAGTGTAGCAAACAGGGCAGTGTGGAACTGATTAGAATGTGTATTCTATGAGGACTGAGACTACTGAGATTATTAATTTTTTCTCTATTAGTCACTGCTTTATCCCAAGTGTCTGGAATAATTCCTGGCAAATGCCATGTACTCGATATATAGTTGTTGAATGCATAAATGTGTTAAAATAGCAAATAGATAAATAAATAATAAATGTACCTAAGGAACAGGATTAAACAAATAAATATAGACACGGTTCCCCTTCAAGTATTATTTAACACATGCTGAATAAAGGTTATATCTCCAACAGATAATTTTTAAACCCCTTGAGGATCACACCACTTCTATGCTCTAGGCAATCTAATTTATAGCATGAGGTATTTTATCTTTAAAGTCTAGGTATTTATTCATTTGACCATTGCTTTAATTTTCCAGGCACCCAATAAACATAAATAAACTTATTTTTTGAAATAAGAATGTTGAGCTCATAACTTTAAAAATTTGTTATGTATGTCTCATGTGGAATAGTTTGTGAAAGTGAGTGTGGTTCGTATGCAGTGTTGGTTCTCAAATACTATGTTTGAGGACGTCTTCTGATCAACAGTAATGTTGGTCTTAGTGGGGCTGGCTACTCAAAGACTCACATGTCTCAAGCACAAACATTCCTGAAATTTGATACCTTCCACAACCTAAAGGGAATATAGAGGTATATCAAATCGTGGCTGTTAATGAATATTAGAAACATGGTTTACTAGTCTTTATCACAATTACAGTGTAAATCTGTGGAGGAGAAGAGTGTTGTTAAAGAAATTCAGTGGTCAACAACCTATATTTTGCTCAAAATGGAAAATTTTTTCTTTTATTTTGTATCACTTCTTATCAGCATAACTTCTAGGTTTTAAGAACATGTTTTCCTGCTATATCACAGTTGTACGATATATTTATGTAGGATACCAGATTGTAACATTATATAACATAGCTTCATTGTATTTTTCCTGAAGCTGTTGTGACTTTTAGATGTCAATATAATCATTCCTTTCATGCCCTGCCACAAATTAGTTTTGGATGAAGATTAAAATGACAAAAATATAATCTTACAAATATTTTCTGATTATGAATAGATATACTGGCTCTTTGTAGAACAAAATGTGCTTGCGTTGCTTATTTTAAAACTTTATCAAAATTAATGAATGCTAAGTTATATAGTCTTGCTCCAATCTCTATTTTACTCTTAGGTATTCATCTTCAGCTGTTCAAGGTAAATCCAAATAGAATAACTCAGTGAAAAGGAGGTGTACATAACATGCATATATATTCTTTTTTCCATCTCTTCTTTTCCTTTATTGTTTCATAATCAGTAATTAGATACTTTTACTTTCTTTTTTTCAATTCTGTACTGTGATGAACATGCCTAAATGTCTTTATTTTTATAGCTATTCCAAAGTAATACACTTTAGCATTCTTTCCTTCAAATATAATTAGTTACTGTTGTTTGAGTAGATTATCTAAACCATGTGTTCTGTTCATAATAAATTAAACTTTCATTAAAACTGGTGTTGTCTGTTTTAACTGCTGTAATAAAAATACCATAAACTAGATGGCCCATAAATATCAAACATTCATTTCTCTGAGACTTTGAGACCAGGAAGTCGAAGACCAAAATGCAAGCAATGTCAAGTAGGTGCTTACTTCCTCCAAGAAGTAGCTTCTAGCTGTGTCCTAATGTGGTGGATGAGGAGTGAGGAACTCTTTAGTTAGGTCTCTTACAAGAGCACTAATGACATTTGTGAAGGCTCTGCCCTAATGATTCCATCAATTCTCAAGTCTTCATCACGTAACACTATTTCATTGGGGATTAGGTTCCAATATATGAAATTTAAGCAGGAAACAAGTATTCAGATCATAGCTGATTTTTAAGGGGTTCATGGTTGCAAACAAAATAAGGTGAAAGTAGATATTATGACTCATATCTAGATGGCCCCCCCAAAGATTCCTGTGGTCATAGGTGGGCTTTTCAGAGGTGGCTGGATCTAGAGTGTGTGATGCTGGGATTAAAGGTGTGATGTTAACATTAAGAGTGTGTGATTACTAAATTAGCCCACTGATTGGTTTGGTATGATTCTGGTTGTGAATAATGAGAAGGCCCACACTGGGTGTGAGTGCTACCTGCCCTAAAAATGTGTAGCCTGGATAGAATATAAGGCACAGAAAGAGGGCTGCTGCCATTGCTCAGTGCTTCCTATCTTCTCCCTTCCAAGAACTATTTCTCCCCTGTGATGCCCTTCCCCTACCCCACCCTGCTGTGGCATCAGCTAGCTATCTATGGACTGAAACACCTACAAACTGTGAGCTACAATTAACCTTTCCTCCTTTAACTTTGAGTGTTGAGTATTTTGTCTTAGCAAGGAGAAAAGACTAGGTATCATTAACATATAGAAAATTTATAAGAGTATCAAAAGAGTGTTTGTTTCATCTACAGTTATATCATAAGCTTGCCTGTCCAGCTCAATATTGCATATTGGTTTTGTTTTATTTTATTTTATTTTTGTTTGTTCCTCTAAGTAGTGCTCTTGGTGATAAAATAATTAGAGAACACATTTCCTTGATGAATTCTTGCTTCCTCCAAATATTTAGTACCAAGCAATAGAAATTTGCAGTCATTATTGCACTTTGTCAATTCTAACCACATAAATGGGACCTTAATGTACTGATTATTTTAATTTGAAAGAAAAATTGTGAATACATTTTTTTGAAAATTATACAAATCCTCCACCCATCAAGATCTCTATGTAGGTGTAGCTTTTTCAGAGATTTTTGTTTTATTAGTGTAACTTTTCATGAATATTTTGGATATTTTTCTCTGGTAACGGTTTCCTCTATACTCAGTGTAATAAGAAGCGTATCAGTCTTTAGGAAGCTGCAGGACAGGAACAGACTTTTGACACATTAGTTTTCATAGCAGGAATTGAACAAGGAGCACTGCTATTTTCAACATCTGCATTTCCATCCACAATCTTCACTTTTGAATCACCTCATACCTGAGCTCCTACTTTCTCTTACTTGAATGTTTTCCATGCACTCCAGTCCTAGACCATGTGGCACTGGTGTCATCAGGGTCTATCCTGGTGACAAGAATCCTGAAGGCAATGAATAGAACTTATGTTTTATCAATATAAGCATTCTATTCTGCCTTCCTATTGAAAAGTCTTGTAATGTCACTAAAAGATGCAATTCAACTATCTATCCCTTTTTTTTCCTATTTTGGTTCATTTGTTAGCTATATCTTCTTTATTTGGATTTTCTAGTTTATAAAAGTTTTGTTCTAGAGAAAATGCCACAATGCTCCAATATTGCATATATGTCATTAAAATATGATGAATGATGTAAATTATATAGATATTCTCTTATTTTAAAATGCCAAAATATTCAGCAAAGTATAACCCACATGTACTTTAGGCTAAAGTGAGAAACATGACTATATATTTTGTTGAATACATAGAAATAATAGGGCAAAAATAAGCCTTAAGTGTGAAGGCAAATTGTTTTATTTTGTATGTGGTCATATATTCTCAGTCTTAAAATTCCTCTTTTTCTCATATTTAAAGTCAATTAAATCATTGGTACTTTAGAAGGGGAAACCTCAATAATGGATATAATTAAAAACACAATTTATTGTTTGATTAGGTAAAACATTTTCTTAATGATCATTAAATAAGTGTGTGTTAAATTCATCTGCATCAGAAAGCTAAGAATCAATACTCTAAAATGTCTTAAAGGTTGTACACTCAACAATTCCCTCTGCAAAACTGTGGTACAAAATCATTATTCTTATCATGTAATACAGGTGAAAAAACTTACAGGCTTAATGCCTCAGCTAATGATATACAGAAAGACAGTTACGGTAGGGGTCAACAATCAGAATTTATTTGGAGATGTCACTTTCAAACTCCTGTTTCACATTGACCTCTGAAAGAAAATCAATTATATAGAGCTTACTGGCTTAGAGAATGTCAATGCAATGCAGTTTAATTCATCATTAAACCTGTACTGTCTATTTTACTAGCCTGTTGTTTACTGTGAATAGCAATGCAGAATAAAAACTACATCTTGAGAATAAGGAAAGGTTTATTTATTGTTATATCTACCAGACATTAGTAATATGCCTACAGAATTTCTTTCCTATTGCACCAAATTCATTATTCAAAGATTTAAATTTATTGAATAACACTGAAGCAGAAAGTAGAAGAGATAATAATTCTATTACACCAAGTATAGGTGTATTGTTGAACCTTATGGGAACTGCACTGAAATAGTTGGAGAAACGAACTGGCTCAATAAAGGAGAACAGATTCAAAGGAAAGCTGGAGTGACTAAAACAGTAACTAAGTTTCCCTATTTCAGACAATTGACTCTCTGACAGAAAAGGTGTTTATATATATATGTATATTGGTTACATGGACATCGTTTTCTTAGTAACTATGCACAAAATCCAAAATTTGATGAACCATGTTGTATAAAAGTAAATATAACAACTAAGGCTAAGGATATAAAATTACTTGTAAAGGGTTGACTTTTGTGGAAATGAAATCTTTATGTTAATTGTAATTACTGAAATGATTTTAAATGGGAACCTAATCCATCTTTAAAGAATGGTTTAAGAATTTCTATGAACACAGTTTTAAGGTAGAGTTGTTCAGCAAATTTGTGGGAGTTGGATTGAAATAATTTCACAATTTAATTTGACAATACAGTAATTACTCAAATTCTGTGGGTTAAGGTGAAATTGCTTACGTTAGAAATGGGGTATGAGAGTGGAAATGCAGTAGTAGCTGACTTAAGTTCATGTAGGCTACAAACTGAATGACTCCACATGACATTCATTTATGCTAGAAAATGTACTTTGGCCCTGTGATCTTGTAATGTGATAGCCCGAGGAATATGAATGTCATGTTTTCTCTAATTTATAACAAAATGGGCTTTAGAGAAGTAAAAATTCTGGTGTTGCTATCCTTAAACAAGCATTATGAGTAAAATTTCCTGTACAACTTTTTGTATATTTTGTTCTAGCCAATTTATTTGTTCTGATAAATTAATGTTTAACTGATATATGAACCATAAGCATTGTACATGTTAAAATACACTGTGTAATATTTCACCACATGTATAATTGCATAATCAGGTTAAATGTATTTCTATTTTCAAAGAGTTATCTTTCCCTTATGGCAAAAACATATAACATTTTATAGCTTTTTGGGATATATGAAACATAATCATCACCTGTATTTATCAAGCATTCTGTAATTCTCTCCTGTTCTAAACTTTGATTAATATCTCCACTGAGTTCTTCCTTTTTATCAGAGAATATGTTTTGAAAATTTATTCTATACATATTTTAAATTATGTTTTAAAATACAAATATAATTATGATCATTGTAACTGAAGCATAGTTTAAAACACAAATTAATATATATATGCTTTTTTCAAATTATAAAGGTTATTTGATGAAATGACTACTTAGTTTTTTTCATAAGCCCATGAATTACAAAGTTGGATAATGTCTACTATCCATTTTTCACACTAGTTATTTTAGAACTTTTTTCCATTCAGAATGAAGTGCAATAATCCTTAACATGTCACAGGAAACTTTGCCTATTATTCTTATATTCTTATATTTTAATATTTTGCCTATTATTCTTGTATCCTGGAGCCTCAAAAGAAACCAACCTTCCCTGTCTTCAACAAACTTTGTATGTCTTCTCTTTTTCTGAAGACTCCATATTATCTCACACCTATTTCCAATTGCCCATGTTTCTTTCATTGGAAGATACTTAGAGTTTATCTGATGATAGTTGACTTATCACTAAAACTTTATTTACAACACCATTGAGTTCAAGAGGTTCTACTGACCTTAACCACACAGTACTAATGTGCCAGAAGAAACTGAAATATATTTCCAAGTTTTTAGCTATGTTAGAATTCTCAATTAGTACTAACAGTGTCTGTATGAGAACACAAGTTGACCTTGTCGATGATGTACACTTTTTCCTAATTATGGAAAATATAGCCAGCTAGTATCCCTGTGTCTTCGTGCCTAAGAGCACCTGAACTGTTCATGGTGCATGGTGTGAGGTGACCAGTGAAGACTCTAAGTTTATTCACAAGACCTGGATTCTACACATTTGTGTTTTATTTATTCATTTATTAGTCAAGAATTTTTTTGAATACAAGGAATGTTTCACAATTAATCTAAGTTAAGTGAAAATGCAAAATATTAGAAATGGAAAGCATAACAATCTCCATGCAAACTGCAGTTATTTTCTTTCTGCTGAAAAATTAAATTCTCATGATCTTCTTCATGATATTTATTACTTAGTTTTCTGACATGAAAACAAAAAACATAGAAAAAATTTAAATCACAAAATATATGAACACTTAATGCAACTAAACAATACAGTAATACTTTTTAAAGTCCTCTAGAGAGCACACATGGAAGAAATTAAATAAAATACTTTATATTTTCAAAGTGCTCAAAAAATTATTTCCCTATACAATGTTTCACTAAAAAAAAAAAAAAAGGAAATGCAAACAATGTAAGAAATTATGGATCACAGCTTTCTGAGAAAAAAAGCTTGTAGTGCTATACTACTACTACTTCCTAAGGTGAAAACTCTAAGGAATCTTTAATAGTTTCACATGAAATATTCCTAGAGCTATCTATCATTTATATTACTTATGCATATACTATATTTTTTAGTGTAGCATGTTTATTACATGTGTGAACATTATGTGTTTGCTTCACATATGTTGCATAGTAGTTGCTTGGGTGTGTTGTGAGTTTGGAGTGAGTATATGTGTTTGCTGGATTTGTGAATCTTGCATGTTTATTATTTGTGTCAGTGTTCTGTCAATGTTGAACAGTTTTGCACTTGGGGATATGCTATTAAAATGTTTTAACAAAAATGCTGTAAGTATTATTGTGCACTTAACTTAACCATATAATATACACAATATATTTTCTTCTATTCCAAGACATAGAACTCAACTGTATTATTTTAACTGACACTTAATAACATTTAGTAAGTCATTTTACAAACTTGGAAAAGTGACTCCATTTGATGCCTCTTCAAACACAAAAATATGTTAAAAGCTGTTTTAACATATTTATGGGTGACAGTAATAAAGAAAACTCAAAGACAGAGTTTAGTAGAATAAAAATCAAAGTTGCATTATCCCCTGGATGTATTTTGACTGAATAAAGGATTAGAAGATTGAATTTTAAAACTAGTATGTAACTCAGTCAAGGCCTTAAGACTCAAGCATAATTTTAAAACAGAGCAGGCACCTGAGCAAAGTCTACCATATTTATGAATGAAGGGCAACATAACCTTGGTTAATGAGCTCACTTGCTGCAATCGTAAAGCATACTTAGAAATTTAGAGTCAAGCGTAAACTAAAGGAGCGAATCTAGATTTATGTAAGGAGAAATTTTATTTGAAAGGATTGTTACAATAGAGTAAACACTCTAACTTCATGATCTGCAAATACTTCAAAATTCAGTAGAAAAAGTCTTCTTTTACAAGGAAAGTTAAGCAGGAAAAGTGGGAATGTCCTGGGGAAGAGCCCTAAGAGTGTGAACACATAGCACCAAGGGAGCCCTTGAAGAGGAAAAGCTCTTCATTGTCCTTGACTAACTCTCAGTGAATTTTCAGGTGGAGTTGTTCTGAACACTGGGGTCTGCATAAGCCAGGGTTGAACCAAATTTCAAGATACTGAGAGGAGAAGAGAAGCCCAGTTATTGGGCAAGATATACTTTATTGTCAGCGTTCGATCATATCTCCAGTTGTGTCAGAGAACCTGGGCCCTTAGCACTACTGAGGAGAGAAGAGTAGTCACTATGAATGGGAGAGTTTTCAGTAGCCTGGGCTTTATGGATTTGCTGGGCTAGAAAGATAAGCTGTATCTTTTCTGGGTCATATTATTAGAGTAGGAAATTTCTAGAAGTATTAGTTATCAAGCAATAGAAAACAGGTAGGCTAAGAATATTATAAATGTATCAATTATTCAGGGTTAAATAAGGGGGAAAATTCAAAAATGTAGGGCATGCAAAGAAGTGTTTTAGAAATGCGAGAGGATTTCAAGACTGAAATACATGGCAGAAGAAGTATGAAAAATAGCAAAACAATTAATTTCAAAGATTGTGGACTGAATGCATTTAGTGATGATGTAAAGTACATAAGACAGTTGTTCTGACGACGATGTCCCTGGGGAACACAGGGCTATGTCCACTGCCAGAGAATCGTGAAACATTACTCAGAATTTTTGCTGTTCTCTTGTGGTGATTCTAGTGGTTTTAGTAAGAGTTACGCAGTTCTCTGTATTTTAACCACAATATGGGAAACAGATTCAGTGAAATTTTTGAGAGGACTCAATGGCAATAGCACCATGTAGAAAGGCCTCCTGTGCTGGATCTACAGTACTGAAGGGTCCAAATGTGAGGTGAACATCTGATAACTGGGCTTCTTTAGGTCCCAGTACTGGGCAGTCAAGTCTCAGTACTCAAAGACACCAAGCCAAGAGAGAGGGAGAAAAACTGGAAGCATTAGTTTGTAGAGTACAGGCATGATGTATGCAGAAGGTCCTGTGTTAACTCTTTAGTAATTTCCCTACCAAACAACAAAACGAAGAAATAAAGCTAAGCTAAAATAAAACACAACAAAAAATCATAGTTAATAAGCATGGGGTCAGTTAATCTAAACTCCTTGAAAGTATCTGACCATTTTTCGTTAAACTGACAGCATTTTAAAATATTACATTTCAGTAAGTGTCTTGATTGCATGACAATTATTTCAATTTGTAAAGGAGAGACAATGTGAACTTATGCAAATATTTATATTTTCCTGAGAATAAGAATATGTAATAAGATATTACAAATCTACAAGCAGCCAAGCAGTAATAAAACATTTTACTTCTGTTGACAAAAAGCATAATCTACTAAGTTTTATATGTTTTCTGTAGCTTAAAGAGAAAAAAATGATTAGGCACAGGAAATTGAATACTAAAGCATCAAGTTATTTCAAACTGCAATTATTCTTTACAAATTTATTCAGTTCTGTGTGTAAGTAATTTTTGTTTTGCTGAATCTTGTTTTAGTAGTATCATATTTATCATTTTATTTTATTTTATTTTATTTTTTTACTATGCCAGATAGCCTGATGAAGTACTGTGCATGATGTCAAAGTTATTTAAACTGTTTCATCAGAAGCCTTGTCCAAGAATATGTGGCTGGCATAGTCATTTTTATGGGTGTTTGAGGCAATCTTCTTTTTCATGCTCTGGTTTGTAAGTTGTCTTCAAAGTCCTTTCAAGCAAGCATGAGAAATACAATCTACATGGAGATAACAAAAGACACCTAATGAGAATTTGTGATAATAGTAATGTAATTGGCGAGGTAATCTGATTTTTCTGTGATATGCAAAACAAAACCAAGTTAATCAACATTTATCAATAAAATATCCCATGCAATTAATTTTAGTTGTTAACTTTCTCTTATTGTGAGATAATCACTTTGAAGAGGAATAGGTTATTTTGATGTATGGCTTCAGATGTTTCAGTCCATTGTCTTGTGATCTTCTGATTTTCGTGACTGTGGCAAATCCATGCATCACAGTGGAAGAGAGTGACAGAGGAAGATTGTTCACTTCACAGCTGCAGAGAACAGTGGTAGAGTCATGATATATCCCTTTGTGCAGGCCCCCAGTGAGCTAACTTCCTCCCACTGGGGACCACTGCTTAAAGGTTCTACTAGCTCTCAATATAGTAGTTCCATGGGCCGGCAAATAATCTTTAGTATGTAGGCCTTTGGGCCACTTGTGCAATCTACAGCATTAATCCAGTTTACAGGGAAGTTTTGATATTACACCTACTTTATGAACCTAGATAAACACAATATTTACAGAAATATAAGACCCTGTCATATATAACAGTTAATTCCAATATATAGCACATTATGACTATACCAAGCATTTCATTAAATAAATTATTATATATTAATACCTTCATGTAAAGGTACTCATTAACTCAAAAGTAGGTCATAAGTTCTGCATATTAATACAACTCTACTAGTAAGTGATATGAATCCCTGCTTGAAAGCTAATACAGACTATACTGGATTTAAACTAGAAAGAATAAATAGTGACCAAGTTAACATTTTATGGAATATCTGACAATCTATCTGATAATGCTATACTTTTAATCTCTAGAAGTATCAAGCAAAAAAGAACAGGATTCTGATAAATAAAAATATTATAACAAAAGCATTGATAAATTTCTGGCAAGCTTATATAATTTCTAAAATATTTCTATAAAAATTATTGCACAGATTTAATGTAAAAGATCTTGATTTGTGAAGATTCTTAATGAATTTTATAATACATCAAATAAATCTAATTATTTCTTAAGGCTCTCTTTATAAGAAGGAGAGCTAGTCCTTCATGATTTTCAAAGAACCCCGTGGAAAAACTCAAAGACAAGTTTATATGCAAAATATACCTTTATTTGAAGAGTTGCTTTTGGAAAGTAAAATGTCAGAAGTTTGCATATTTGATTAAATAGATCAGGGTCAAATTCAGTGAAAGTGGGTGTCTTAGTTACTTTCTCATTGCTGGAACAAAATACCCAACACCCACAAGTTAAAAGAGAGGTTTATTTTAACTCACAGAACGTGAAGGTTTCATTGCATAGTCAGTTGGCTCCGAGGCAGAACAGGATGGGAGACAGACAGGGCAGAGGGGAAATAGTCTAATGCATGGCAGGAGAGAAGCAGTGAATGTTCCTTTTTCTTTCCTTTTTTATTCCATCCAAAGTACAAGCATACTGGTTGGAAACACCCAAACCCAGGGTAGGGCTTCTCTCTTCAGTAAGTCCATCTTTCACACTCAGAACTATGCTCAATCAACTGGCAAACTGATCTAGTATTAGATTGGCCCAGGCACTCTCCAAAGTCCCATGTATGTGAGTATAAGACTTTATGAAGACATCTAAATATAAACTGTAAGAAGGAGAAAAAATGATTTAAAAAATAACTGTAGTGAACCCTTCCCCACATGAATGCATGAAGAGCTCCTTGAACCTATGTTCCAGGACAAATAATGGGAATTTTTTTTAAAAAAGAGTATCAGGAAATGACTTTAATTAGACAGATGGAAAAAATGGCTATGCAAAGAAGTCAATTAAAAATCATCAGAAATTTGAAAATCTGTAGTATCTGAATGAAGTCCTATGCCATCTGTCTGCCTCCCAATGAAACTTCCACTCCACACCTTACACTTAGGAAAGCAGGACCCTCTCCCTGAAAGTCCCAAAGGGCTGGGCTCCCAAGCAGGGAAAGATTGACATTTCTCATCCTGCCCACAGCTCCCTGTCGCCAAGGCTACATTTCCTGTGAACCTGACAGAGGTGTACTTACTCATTATTATTATTTTTTTTTTCACTGTGCTGATCCTGAAATGGAGGCTCTAGTTTTATTCTGACTCATGTCATCTGGGGACTCCACAACAAGAGGCAAGCTAGAGATCACTCAATTCTAAAGTAGGGGAGGCGTTCAGATTCACACCAGTCCTCTGCAAAGGCACTGTGGCTCAGGGATTTTGCCCTGGGAAAAGCAAAGCCCTAATCCCTCCTCAAGGAACTGACTGTCTTTGCAACACAATGTGGAGGTACTCAAGCCAAAGGAGTCCTTGAAGTCACAGCCACTGTGAGGAAGGCAAATAAAGAGAGATTGGTCAATTTATGGAAGATATACTCTAAACTATAAACTGGTTAATTCACTTAAGTGAAGCAGAGAGCAAGAGGGCAAAAGAGAGCCAGAGAGTGAGAGTGCTGGAAAAGCCCTGCTGTTAGCAGAGCTAATCTAAAATAGTGACCTCAGGAAGGATCCATTCAAAGGGCTGGAACTGGAGTAGATTGGTCTGTGAGGCCAGCCCTTCCCCAAGGCGTTACTGAAAACACTGGAGCGCATGAAGTGCTGCAATTAAAGGTACTTCCAATCTGGAATGCTCAGGCAGAGTGACAGTCTGACAAACAAACAAAGACAAAGGGACTGGCAGGAACTTTGTGGGCAAGAGGAGTGTGTGGGTGCCTTCCCTGAGAAGACAGCACGATGAAGCTGATTTAACAGAAAAAGTCCTTCTCTGCAGCACTGCATGGATTGCAGAAGCTTGCAACAAAGCCGAGATTCAAGGGCCTGTGGGGTGGAGAAAAATCCCCCAAAGTTTGGCCCAATCGAGTCATTGATAAATTAGTAATTCTAACACTTGGTAACAATCCACGGTTTACACAAGAAGGACTTGTCAGGTCTACACCCCAGGATTTAAAGATAATAGAACAATCCAAAAGGGACTTCAATCATTTATTATATATAAATCCAGTTAGAGTTATGAAATAAGAAGTAAAATTGAAAATGGCAGGAGGCGAAACATTATGGTTAGGTTCTAACAGACAGTAAAATGCAAGAATTCACGAAATAAAACTTATAGCCCCTGTAAGTTAAACAGTAGTTGAAGAAATAATGAATCGTTGTAAAATAGTGATCATAGTAATAAAGAAACAAGATATACAAAAAAGTACAAGAGAAAAATGACAGCTCAAGAGGACAAAAAGTAAGAAGCCAGTAAATACATGAGAATGTTAAGAAAAGCTAAAGTAACACTGAGATTCCACGTCGCCCCAGAAAGAATGGCTAGTATTAAGAAGTCAACCAGTAACAAATGCTGGAGAGGCTGTGGGCACAAAGGAACCTTCTCCATTGTTGGTGGGAATGCAGGCTGGTGCAACCACTGTGGAAGTCAGTGTGGAGATTCCTCAAAAGCTAGGATTGGAGGTTCCATTTGACCCAGCTATTCCCCATTCTGGGTATCTTCCCAAAAGAATTAAAAACATCCCACCATGGTGATATATGTGTACCTATGTTTATAGCTGCCCAGTTCATAATAGCTAGATGTTGGAAATAACCTAAATGCCCCTCAACTGAGGAATGGGCAAAAAATATGTGGCATTTCTATATAATGGAATACTACTCAGCCATAAAGAATGATAAACTAGACAATTTTACTCTTAAATGAATAGGCATTGAAAATGTACTTCTCAGTGAACTAAATAAGTCACACATAGGTAACTATAGCATTGTTGGCACTTGTGTGACGAACTGAAAGAAAATTTATGTATAGAAAAAATTAGGTAAGATAGTTAAAGAAAAGAATTTTGAGTGAAAAGTAGTTTTCACAGGGTCATCTCCAGATTTCATTTTTAATGTGAAATGTTTATTTAAAAATAATAGAGGAATCATAATAAAAATAGATTGTCATATAGCTGGTTTCTCTTGATTCATTGAGGAGAAAGTTTTATGCTAATAATTTTCTGGACAATGTCTCATGTCTATATCTTATACCCTAACCAACTGCAGTGACTGTAACAATACGCGAAGTGCTGATTATTGTTACTCTCCTATTGGCTTGTTGTGAAATTGTTTTACTTTAATTTCTTACTTTTCTTCTGTTTAAAATAAAAAAAAACAATCAATAGGACAGGATTAAGAGAACTTTAGGATAACTCAGAGGAAGGGCTGGGAGGTTGGTACCTCCAGAAATGACACGGAAGGCTTCCGTCTCTTCCCAGTTCCTAAGTGCTTTGTCCCATCCATCTCTTCCATCTGGCTCTTCCTCAGTTGCCCCCTTTCACAATAAATGGGTGATCAAACAAGTAAAAGAAAATCTTTTCTATATTGTAAAAATTGTATAACATTACTGTATTGGAAAAATGTCAAACAGTTGTTTATGATCATTTGTTAAAATTTAGAAAACAAGGTCAGGTCTTGAATAACCTTGCATAACGTTTGATGGGACTATGATTATCATCACGTTGTTGAATAGTTTGTCATCACCCATTGAATTAGTATATATAACTCCTTACCTGCTCATGTGGAGTTCTCGAAATGTATGTAATAAAATTGTATTTACTAACCCAGCAGCACAAGCGCCTGCATGGCAAGCACAAGGTTGTGAGTTTGATCCCCAGTACCAAAAACAAAACAAAGCAAAACAAAACAAAAAAAAACTGTGTTTAGTGATGTAAAAGTATATACACTGTTTATGAAAACAAAAATATGAATTGACCTAAATACTCTCTGGTGAAAAAAAATTCTAAAAATGTTTACAGCATACCCATTTAAAATAAAATTTGTATATTTACGAGTGTTTTGTAAAATTCATCTGGGTTTTCAATTGGTGTTGCTTATTTTTGTAGTGCTGTGAGTCAAACCCAGAACCTCAGATAGGCCCCCAGGTCTACCTGGGAGTTTTCAATGTGTTATTGGTTTATAACTCTTCTATGTTTATCTATACACATATGTTATCAAGAAAAAAATTTAGTAGGTTGCAATAATATGATTATTTTGAAAATATGCCTAGACCAGAGCACTATTAATTATAATACAAATATTACTTCACTAATTAAAGTTGCAAAATATCTTTTAAAGACCTTATACTAATGTTGTACCGATGTATTATATATCATGAACAATAAATTGAAACATTTATTTTAAGATATCTGGGTTTAATCAGAAAACCTAGAGAAGCCACCTTCATTCTGAGACTTTGGGCACTGAATACTGTTATTTTTCAGTATTTACAGAAGGCATATTTTAATGATGAATATGTGAAGTAGAAAGGCTCAGTACCATGTCAAGCCTAGTAGGACAATATTTTGAAATATTATCTGATTGCTTGTAAATTAATGCTCACTGATTTCAAAGTTATAGATTGTAATATATCTTTTGGCTTCAGCAATGGATTTTTTAAAAATTAAGAAAGATCCCTTTAACCTGGGAAAGGTAGTAAGGCTGAAGGAAATTCAAAGCAGAAACTTGCCACAAAATTAAAAGGTAATCTAAACTTTCCAAATATGATTATTATCGAGGTTGGTACAGGTAGGAAATCAGAACTAAAAAGAATAAATCTATGTTGATAGGTTGCTAGATAGAGGAAAATTTGAAGACTTTATTCACTAGTTTAAGAAGGATGAGACCATCAGAGAATTAAACCAATAGTCCATATTAAAAACTAAGGGGTAATCGCTGAAAGATAAAACATCCATTCAAGGACATAGTTTCTTAAGTGCTGTAGTCTCAGAGATTTCCCTGTGTGCCACTAGATCTGGGAGCAATTGAATGATGTTTAGTTCCAAAATACCTACTGAAGTATCCTCAAAAACTGATATAACTAAAGAGACTCACTTGAGGACATCTTGTTTCATAGAATAAGGTTGACATATTAGTAAACCTCTATACTTTAATTCAGAATCCTGAGACGAAATGGCTATATGTTATGATGACACCATCTAAATATCGCATAGTTATGACAATATTTACAAACCCATCCAATTCTTCATAAATTATTTCTAACTTGAAATTAGAAAGAAACACTGCATTTTTCAGATGACACATTGGAAAAACTAAAAATGATAAAATATTATAATTCATGATAGTACCTTAATGGCATGTAAAGATTGAAATATTGTTTTTTCCGTGAAATAAGAGAAAGGGAAACAAAGAATGACAGACAAACTAGGTGCTCTGTTTCTGTATTCAGAGCTGTATAATCAGCATTTCCAGTGCTGAGACACAATACCTGATGCCCAGAACTTGAAAAATTTAACTCATTGTTTCAGGAAATTTAGTCCAAAGCAAAAAGAGCACAGCAGAAGAGTACAGAGGAGGAAAGCTACTCAGATCATTAAACTGGAAAACAATGTCAAAGAAATGTCCAGAAATATCTAAATATGTACATGAGCCAGCCACACACTGCAATTTTGCTTGCTAATCTCCTAGGCAGCTCAAAACCAATCAAGTTGATACAATTAAATTTAACCACCAAATTCTACCCATGTCAACTTTTTGTTTGGTACCAGAAATCAAACTCAGGACCTTGAGTTAGCCAGGCAGGCACTTGTGCTGCTGAGCTATATCCCTGACCCTTACTCATGTCAACTGGATAACTGAACACATCTCTGTAAACTATAATTTTCAAATAAATAATCCTTTCCCCAAAGTCTGAAGAGTTCCAATATTTTCCAAAAGTCCAAATCCAGCTCTCTTCTGAGATTCAAGTCAAACCCGTATCTCTGAACTTGTACAAGAATCAAAAAGAAATTACATAATCCCAATGTACAATGACACATGGTAATCCTTCCCCATTCCAAACAGGAGGAATGGGGGATAGAAAAGAAACAGACCAAACCCTAAAAAGGCAATCATTACATTTTGTAGGTCCATATCTGGCATCTGGAGCATATGATGCTGAGAATGCATTTCAGTGGATTTGGGATGCTCTAGCCCTATGACCTTGCATTTTTGCAGCCCACGAGCCCCCTCTCTGGGGAGGCTCCCCACCCATAGTGTGCACTGTCCCCACACATATTGCGCATTCCTTGCATTAGTGACTTTGTGGGGTCACCACTGCATCATTGGCTCTGTTTGCTAATTACTAATTTAATTTTAAATATGCAATGAAGTAATATAGAGAGTATGGCACTAGTATTAAAATATTTTCAGTTATATTTCATCAGTTTGATTATGAGTCTGTGTATTTCTTTGTCTATTTTATTAAAAATGAGACTGAAGTATTAAACTTCCCTCTTTCTTGGGAATTGATAGAATGGTTATTGGTATAGGTGCCATAATGAAAATTTTATAAATAACTGTTTTATTTAATAAAAGCAAAAGCCTCAAAAAGTTAGGCAATGATGAAAGAAAAAAGTAAACTGAAGCAATTCTTTAAACAAAAGTAATGTTTAAATCTTGATGATTTATGTGCATAGGCATGCATAGTATCATAACAGCATTTGTAAGTACACATTTTCCCTTTAGGAAAATGAATATTCATTTATAAAAGTGTATTGGTTTTTGTGCATTTGATTGTCCAACTAGCTTAAACATATTATTTTAGGATGACATTTGGCAAAAAGCAAACATTAAAAACACTGTATTTGTATATATGTGTATATATATATATATATATATATATATATATGTTATTAACCAGAGAACCAGAATCTCTCTCTCTCTCTCTCTCTCTCTCTCTATATATATATATATATATATATATATATAGTGTGTGTGTGTGCGTGCGTGTGTGTGTACATATACATAGATGGATGCATATTGTATTATAAGCAATTGGCTCATATGATTAACAACACTGAGAAATCCCAATATCTACTTTTGGAAAGCTGTACACTCAGAAGGAGGATGTTGTTGCTATGCTAAAAAGTCAGCACACTCAAAACTCACAAAATCTCATGCTTCACATTCTACAGACAGTCAGCTTCTTTCTTCTATTCACTATTTCGAATAATTGGATGGGACTCACCTACTTTAGGGAGAGCAATCTGCTACATTCAGTGTGTCAGTTCAAAAGTTAGTCTCATCCAAAACACCCTCAGAGACCTACTCAAGAATAGGACCTAGTGCGATTGACATAAAATTAGCCTGTATCAAATATTTCATTGTGAACTCAGTATGTGTCACATAGTACTACTTATCAATAAGGAAAACTGAAAAAATCAGTCTTTTTGTTGCTTACATTCTATAGAATAACATAGATATTGAGTACAAATTAAATATATGGGGTATGATCAAAATAGGTGAATATTTAAATTGAAAATACGAATCACAGTAGAAGACATGTTGTCATTAGTACCACTTGGAATAATACCCCTCACTTCAAACACAATTATCTCATCTTGCTACTTTCTGGATGTCCCTTTCTTGTCTTTGGGAGGTGTGCTCAAAAATACAGTGAATGCTGTGGCTGAGTCTCATTCAATAGAAAGACAGCTCATTAAAAGCATTACACTGCATTCTCATTCACCTTATTCACCAGATTTGTGACTTCTGGTTCTTCCCTAAAATCAAATTGACCATGAAAGGTAAATGTGTTGAAACAATTCAGTATGTCCAAGGCAGCTACAACGGTGCAACTGAATACACCCACACACAAAAAAAAGGATTTTTAGGACCTCTTTGGCAAATGTCAAGAAGGATGGAATAAGTGTGCCCAAAGCAAGGGGGAATATTTTGAAGAAGATTAATGGAAATACGTCTTTTACTGTAATAATTTTTAAATTTTAAATGTTTGCCTTATATTTCAACTGTAGCATATGTACTTATTTATAAATATGATCTAATTTAACGTGAATTTTAATAGATATTTACTATTGAATTAAATCTTAGTTTTTAAAGAAGAGCTTGCAAAATCAGCTTCATCTCATTTTTAACTTTTATTTTTAAGTTTGAACATCATGACTGACTGAATTAAAGATTTTTCAAAACCAATTTTAACACATACAATGCTGTCAAGTGAGTATTGGGATTTTATTGAAATTTAAAAGTATATTTTATTTTTGATATACATTTGACTATGATTATTATATAATTGTGATTAAAAAACGTAAGTTTGGAACTCCCTAAAAGTTACAAATATAACAAATAACTGCTGCTTTTGAAACAAAAATTAATCTACTTGACCTAAATATACAAATATCATGTGAAAATGATATTATGCACAGTTATTATAGTTTGTTTTGTGGAAGAGGATTATCATATTTTCATAGTATTGAGTGGGTTTCCATAAACATATGCAAAGAATTCCTAAAGCATTATCTGAAAGTGTATCATTCAAATGAATGTGTACTAAGTAACCCTTAATTTTTTTAAAAAACTTAGAAACAATATCACTACAAACTTTTAAACCATATTGCTGTATATCTGACAAACTTGTGTATGCATGTGATCGTCAAGAAATTTGCCAGATTTTTTTTTATTTGTTACAGAATGTGTGACAAGTTAGTGTTTAAAATTGCTTTCCTTCTCTGGACATACCAATAACGTGCAATACATTTTTTCTAAAAATAAATTTTAAAGATTATTCTGACAGATTTTAGCAGTAGCTGAATAATTGAATGCATTCTGAGTCTAGGAGTTTAAGGAAAGAGCTGCATTAATCCCAATCAAGCTTTAGTTAGACTCGTAGTACAAACCCGGAAGGACTCTGTGCTCTTAATTACTGCTTCGGTCTATCCAGATACAGAACTCCCCTGGTGATGAGCGACTGAAGAAAAATCCATCACTCAGGCATTCCATTTATAATCGCTATCAGTGACCTTTCTATGAACCTAAATTTAAGGACATGTTAAAGAAAGACTTTTTAAGTGTAAAATTTAGAAATCAACTTCATTAAAAGAGTAAACATGAAAATATTCAACTCGTTGGCATAATAAGCAATTCCTACAAGGAAACCTCTTGGTATACCTTAAAAAAAATCATTTTTTGTTGTTTTTAAACCAAACATTGTTAACAAAGATTTTTTTTTGTCAGAGATTGTTTTAAAGATACTTTTAGAAGATAGTCAAGTAGACAATTTTTTTCAATTAAAAATCGTCAATGTTTTGAAAAAGAAATCAAATATGTATAAATATTTCTTGAGAGTTTTATGTGAATATTTTACTTTAAATTTCTTGATATGTATTGATGATTTTACTCAGTCTTTTAAATACAGTTGTACTCCCCTTAATCCAGTGCCTTTTGGTATATTTTCTTTCTAGAATTCTTTTAAGTTGTGTTAATGCAGGGATCTCTAAAGTTGTCCAAATTATGAGATTGTAATAGATTTGATATCTGTTAGCCCAAACTGCAACACATTCAAATTCTTGTAACATTTAAATCAATTTTTGGCATCCCTCTGTACCATTATCATTTTGTACTTTTGCCTGTATTGAACAAAGTGATTTCAATCTTTTTAAATTACCTGTAGTGTGTAAAGCATTAAAATGTGGTCAGTATTTGCAATTGCATGCCCACTCTGCCATTTCTTCTCTTTGCTATTGAGCCTAATAGTTGAATTTTAGGCATCCACCACCACAATCTTCTATATTGGTCTTCAAAGATAACACAAGAACTGATGCACCGATTAAGAGAAGCCATCAGACACTATCCTTTACCCTGTCAGAACACCTATTCTTTGTGTTTTTATGAAATAATAGTAGAATTTCTTCAAATTTGAAATCTGCTGAAATGGGTTATCAATTATTAGTCTCAATTAACTGTTAAAAATAATAGCTGATTCTGTTTAATCACTTGATTGAGACACCAGTTGCAGTCATATTTTATTGTAAAAATTCACTTTTCTTTTTGAGTATATTGTTAATCAAGGAATTTATATTCAATTACTTTTTCTTTTATATTTTACTATTCTAAATTTAGTCAACATTTATACTAGCTTTGCAAATTTGGGTCTTTCTAGTTCAACTTCAATCTTTGCATCTACATTTGTTTGTTGCTTTCTACAAGAAAGCAGTTTTCATGAAGGTAAATCTTGAAGTAGATCTTGTGTAACTATATTAGAAAAAAGTCCATTAGAAAGAAAAGGGGAGTGGGAGAGTAGGAGAGAGAAGGAAAGAGAGAGAGAGAGAGACAGAGAGAGACAGAGACAGAAAAAGAAAGAGAGAGAGACAGAGAGAGGACAGGGGATGATGAATCAACTGAAAAGATTTTTTCGGAAGTAGCTTTGATGGATAGAAATCCATAGGTCTTCGCAAAGCTGTGGTGGCAGAATCAATACTCTGAGTTGTCAGGAAACCTTTCAGTATTGATATGTTTAGATTTGAGAGCATCAGCATAGACTACTTCAAACTTTATTAGGAGGATTTAAAATGTATACAATTATTCTAGTTTTAGAAGAGTAAGTGTCTGACTCTGTAATATCACTTGTCTGGGCAACTGATAGAATGCTGAAGAATGTAATGTGGAAGATGAGAGTAAAGAAGTTACATAAGAAAAACACATCATACAGAGTTGCATTTTGGATTATAAAGTATCTGTCCATGGTAATCATGGAATTAAACAACAATAAGCAGTAAATGATTCTTAGATTAATCAACAATTTGCCTAGGGTGTTATTTAAATAAAATAACTCACAAGAGAGTAACACAAATGATGTATCTACAAAGGCTTCAACATAGAATGTACCCCCAAAGACACAAGTGTTCAGAGGTGAGACTTTAAGAAAGCTGTTTGACTGGGGGCACTGTACTAATTGATGAATGAATTCATCATACTCAGAGCTTGGCAGCTAAGTGTGTTGCTGGCAGGCGGAGCCTGGTCAGATGGTGCACGATGACCTTGTTAGTTAGACCTCGCTGCTGGCCTGCTTCCTTCTGTGCTTCTTAACTGCTAAAGTGTGAGAAGCTCTTCTCTGCCCAGGTATTTCCACCACATCTTTCTGCCCTGGAGTGAGAGTCAAATCTCTAAAAACCATCAACAAAAACAAACCACTCTTTCTTTTTGGTGCAGGGGTTGGGTGCTGTGTCTCAGTAATGAGAGTGAGTTAGAGAATATTATAAATCTAAATATCACAGTATTCCATGTAAAACAAGACTTCATATATGGCAAAGAAGCAAAAAACTGGAAAGAGTACCACGTCTTCCAAAACAATAACAGAAAGCAAGATAATCTTTAAGAAACAAGAATGTTTTAAACCCGTCAAAGGTCTAAGGTGACAGAGCAATACAAAAATAGCCTAAAATCTAAATAAATACAGGGAAAGAAACCCAAAGACTGCTTTGTAGGTGATGAAGGGTCAGGGAAAGACAATGTTATCTTCCATCTCACTTTAAAAAGAATGGCTACAACAAAGGAATCCACTAATAACAAATGTTTTCAGGTCTGTGGGGAAAAAGAACACTTTTCTGCTTTTGGTAGGAGGATAGAACGGAGCAACCACTGTGGAAATCAGTGTGGAGATTCAGAAAAAAACGAGGATTAGAGATCCCATTCAAACCAACTATTCCCTTTCTGGGTATCTTCCTAGAAGAATTAAAAAACATCATACCACAGTGATATGTGTGCATCCATGTTTATAGAAGCACAATTTGTAATATTAAATCTTGGAACTAACCCAAATGTCTATCAATCAAGGAATGGGTAAAAAAGATGGGGAGTTTTTTTTTAATATAATTGAGTATTACTCAGCCATAAAGGAAGATAAACTCAAGATTTATATAGGTTAATGGATGCAACTTGAGACCATACTTGTAAGTGAAATAAATCAGACCTATATGTGTAAACATCATATTATCCCACTAGTGTGAGGAGTTGAATCAGCAAATGAGATCCAAAATGTAAAATAAATATTGTGTATTGGAAAGAAATTATTTAAGAGAAAAGAGAAACTGATGGGGGAAAGAGAAAAGGGAGGAAGAGAAAAAGAGAAAAAATATATATACACAAAATAGTTACAATAGTTATACAGTTAGTTTCTCTTAGTTCATTGAAAGAAAAGATTTGTGCTAATATTGCTTGGATAACATTTTATTCCTATATCTTGTACTCTGAGTAATTACAATGAAGCTAACAATATGCAATGCATTAATTATTGTTAATCTCCTATTAGCCTGTTTTAAATGTCTGTCCTATTTTTATTTTTTTCTCTTTACAATAATAAAAAAATTATCTTGCAAATGAGTAGAGCAAAACAAGCACAAAACAAAAATCAAAACAAACAAACTTCAGTTACAATTCCTAATTTATTGCTAAAGACTGGCTCCCATTTACCTTGAGAACCAATGCATTGCATGTTATTTTTTATATTCTTTTGGGCACCTTACAATGAAATTTCATAAAGGAGAAGTAAGCTTGAGGATTAGATGAAAGACTAGATAAAACTAGCTTGTGTCATGGATTTCAAAGATGCTAGCAGCAGCTACAAGGAGAAATGCAAACAACCTTCACAAAACTCTTCACAAAACTCTTCTAAAGACAAATGGTGAGATGTAATGTAGAAGTCCATTTAGGTTTGTGAACCACAAGGTTTGGTTTACATATATTGGAGAAAATAAAGGGAATTGTTTCTGTCCTGAAGTTGTGGCCATTTTCAAGCATTTATATAATTTACTTCAAGTTAGCAGCAGATAGAGGACTCCCTCAGCTGCCATGGGCATCCAGAGTTTTTAGTATATCTTGCTTTCTCTGGGGTCAGAAATGAACCTTTCTCCTTGATGCTGAATTTTGCCCAGCAGGTTAGTTTTCATGTAGTAAAACCAACAACAATTCTAGTTGGGAAAGCAACAATAGAATGAAGAGAGACATTCTTAGAGATGCACGTGAAAATACTAAATAAACACTCAGAGTACAAGATATGGGCATTTTTTAAAAGTAAAATTTAAAAAATTGAAATAAAAAAATCCTAAGTAGAGGTTGGAATAAGAATATGGAGGGAAAGCTCTAGAAAACCAACCTACACCTTTATCATAGGGACAATAGAGGATTTGGAGACCAGTGTCACAATCATATTAACTTTAACTCAAAACACAAAAACAAACAAACAAACAAACCCCAAAGCACAAGTCTACTACTGACTAGAATAATTCAATCCCCTGCACTAATGATCTAGTAGAGAGAGGAGTGGATATTTGAAACAATAAATACAATTTTTTCAGGGTCTAATGTTCCCCACAATCTCTATCATTGGAAAAATATATACAATATACACAAGAACACAAGGTATTTAAAAAACAATTGGGAAGTACAAAACCAAAAAGTAAAACAAAAATAAAGATGATAGCAACACAGAATCATCTGCTAGAGAATTTTAAATAACCACAATTAAAATGTTAAAAGATGTATTGGAAAATTTGGACAGGATAGATGCACAGATGGGAAACTTCAGCAGCAAGATGAAAACTGTAAAAAGAAGATCAAATGGAAATGCTAGAGACAGAAAATACAATAATTAAAATGAAAAATGACTTTGGCAATCTCGTGAATAAACTTAATATAGCTAACATAATTTACCAAACCTAAACAGAAAAAGAAAAATAGTGTTTTTCAGAAAGTACAAAACAAAGCTATTTAAGACTTCAAATGGCATAATAAACTCTATTATAGAAAAGGTAGAGAAAAATGTTCAAATATTTCATCAGAAAATGGCTGAAAAATTTCCAAAATTAGTAAGATGTTTAGTAATACATCCAAAAGACACAGGTAAAGCCAAAGAGGACTTGGAACAGAAGATTAAAAAATAAAGAAAGAGAGAAAAAGCCTTGTCTAACTGATAGGTGTTAGAGATAATAGAATACCATACAAAGAATATAAGGATGAAAGTGAAAAGACTAACTTTATACAAAATAAAACAAATAGAAATACAACATATTTCCTGTCAGAATACATGCAAGAGAGAAGACATTGGAGATGACATGTAAAAAACTCTAGTGGATAAGGAAATAAGAAACCAAATTACAACAAGAACAACAAAAAGCTCCAATCTCAACTTGTATATAACTAAAAGAATTTGCAAGTGTAAAGATAAACCATCTTATGTAAAAGAAACAATTACTGTTCTTTCCAATAGATCTTCATTATTAATTTTTTAAAAAAACTCCTTCATGCAAAAATATAATTTCTACTAGAAACTTGATTTTCTACAAATAAATAAATTCTATGGAAATGGTTCAATGTATATAAACATAAAATATATTTTAATATACTTAATTTCTATAAAGGATAGATAACTTTCTAAAGCAAAAATATTAGCAATGTATTTCGATTTTGTATTACACATCATTAAAATAATTGAAAGCAGTAGTTGAAAAAAACTGAGAGAGTAAAGTTGGTATTATATTTTATGATGTCTGCATTATTTTCAAGCTACTATATTATTTGAATCTGTATGTTGGTTAAATAGTTATGTAGTGTAAATATAAATAAATTAATAAAATTATATCAAATGAATACAAATGATAATGAAATATAGGAGATAAGAGTTTCAAGCAGTGTTTAGCATAAAAGCTAACAGAAAAACAAGATTAAGAAAATAGCTAGGATGATGTTGTATTCAATAATACCAAGATACATGAATTGTAAATAATTGATACATAGGAATTTTAAATAAGACTGTGGTTAGATAAAAAAGTGACATCCAATTATTTGTTATCTAGAAGAAACTGTCTTTAACTGGAAAGATGGAAGCCTTTTAAAATTACTTGAGTAGAAAAGATGATATACAGGTAGGAATAGTTTGGAATCTTTTATAGTCAAGTTAGTAGCCACATGTTCAAGAAGAATAGTGAAAATTGGTATTGGAAGTAAATGCAAGAGTCAATTAAGCTGCATGTAGTGGTGCATGCCTGTAATCTCAGCACTTATGAGGCTGAGTCAGGAGGGTGACTGTGAGTTCAAGGCCAGCCTGTGTTACAAAATGAGTTCAAGGCCAGCCTGAACTGCATAATGAGACCCTGTTTAAAAAAAAAAAAAAAAAAGAGTCAATTCAGGCAAGATATTTGTACCATGATTTATAAAGTTTCTTAACTTTAATTACATTACAATGCAAACACATATAACAGATGTTAACCATGTAAAACTGTACCCATTTTGCACACTGTAAGGATGAGTGTACTTATTAAAATGATGATTAGCATGAATCTTGGCTGTTTTCAGGGATATGAAGAAAGCCTAGACTAAGAGTGGCCGTGAAGATGAAAATGAATATATGGACTATGGTGGTATTTAAAGGGCAAAGTCAATAGAAAATAGCAGACACACACTTGCAACCATAGTATAACAATAGCTATATGTCCTTACACATTTGTAAAGATGTTATACAGTAGTGCTCTGTCATTGCTTGAGTTACTCTTTGTACAGTTTCTTGCATAGAGTTCATCCTTGATACACACATCTTAAATGAATCAATGCTTTGAAGTACAATAGAAGGGGCAGAAAAGAGAAGAATAGTCACAGTGTATGAAATAAATTCAGCTCAGTATCAGAAAGAACAGTGAAAAAAATAATCATAAGATCGAAAACCATGTTGTGGTAATCAATGCTGTTTTCATAAGGCCACTAAAGATTAGATCTTTTTTCTGAGTTTAGAAACTAAAGAAGAAAGAACAACCTACTCAGAAGAAGCACTAGAACAACTCTATTCACATTTAATGGAGGAGAAGACTCTGGTATAAAAGAGGAACTGGAGAGTATAAAATGCTAATCCAGTCTCCAACCCTGGATGTCAGTGTCTGTATATTCTCTTCCTCTGTATTTACCTGTCTATTTTCAATGTGCAGTAGCAGTGAAATAATAATAGGAAGAAAAGTAGCAAATGCACTAACAGGTGATGTGCCTATGGCAACAATACAGAGCATCTAATTTTACAACCTATAAATGCTGCTCACAAGTCTCTTTAACACTCTATGAAATATTGAAATACATTTTAATCTAAAAAATCAGTGTGTAGATGCTTCTAATGATGCATTTGATGAATGATTAATTTTTTACTTTCAAATCATAAAGTTTGTAGCTAAATCAGGTTGAAAATTGATACTTGATATAAAAACACACGCTATCTTTATATTTTTAAGAGTTATTAGAGTCTTGATTGAAACAATTACCTACTGTGAAGATGAGAAACGTTCTTAATTAGCTTTATTGAAGCTTTAGATTGTGATAGATGATGAAAATCAGTTTCAAAACTTTTGCTAGTTTTTATTATTAGTATGCATTTAGTAGAAGTCACTATATAGCTAGTGCACCTCAATAGTTTAATTTTCAAGTACATTTCACTGAAATATACTTTGTTAGAAAAACTATGCTTTCAAGATGGAAAATCCCCTCCAATCCAAATGGCAATTAAAGAAAATAGGTCAGGCTGATCCTCTGCCTTAAGGGAGAGGAAGAGTCAGTCTGAGTCAAAATATAACGGAAAAGGAAGGGCTGTGACAGAACACCAGGCTGAAGAATGTGACATTTGCCCATAAAGTTTTCATTACAAACTTAAAAGTAAATCTATATGACTCGATCAATTTTTCATGCCTCTATTTGTTAATCTGAATAACTATTTTGAAGACAATAATATGCATTATTGTTAATTTCTTATCATCTTGTTTTGATAGTCTGTATCACTTTGTTTTGTTTTGTTTTTTAGTTCTTTTCTTTAAAAAAGAAGTAAATTTATTGAAGCTAGTGGTGGGATACTTTGACCATTAGCATTTGTTAAAGCTGGAGATTTAATATCATGGTGATAGCTGAATAATGGGCAAAGGCAGCAATCATTTTCTCTGTGATTCCTTTTCCTCCTTCTGTTAGAATGACTGAATTAAATTGAGTTTTTATGGACACTTTTGCTAGAATCAATATTCTGTGTGACAACTGTCATAGCATACAGTCTAGGGACCTGAAATTTTAGTAAAGAAAAGACCAACCCCAGAAATGAAGAAGGGACCCTGAAATGTGGTCTGATGGGAATGGAGTTGAAGGAAAAGTACTTTTACCTATGTGTCTGTCTCCTGTCAGTGTCACCATCACCTTTCCCCCAGTACACACTCCTCACATACAGGAAATCACAGATTTTCAAAGGCTCTGCCTTGGTTCTTTTTTTTTTTTTTTTTTTTTTTTTTTTTTTTTTTTTTTTTTTTGTCTTTTTTCAGACAGGATCTCACTATGCAGTTCAGGCTGGCCTTAGGATCACTTACAAACCATTCTCTTGCCTCAGCCTCTGAAGTGCTGGGATTATAGAAGTAGGCCACCACACCCAGCTCTGCCCTGGTTCTGGGAGAACCTAATGACATGACTAATCATTCCCTATTTTTTGGTTCTGACCAAACTGCTTTGACCACATTTGACTCTGTTGCTTGCCAAGATCTTCAAATTGCTCAACTGCTTCTGCCCATCTAGTAGCCACACTGGGGAACTGAGGCAAAAGTGACACACTGTTTTGTTGAGGAATTGAATTTTCTCTACAACCCATCGCTTTTCACCTATGCTAATTAGACTTTTAGAAGAAGATTGAGCACAACAGATTAGAAATCCAGCATTATCAAAACTAAGGTGTGTGATGGTTTTTGTCTAGGTTCTTCCCAAAGCCTCATGCATTCATAGGTGGGAACTTTAGAGGGTGATTAAATCACAGGGATACGATACTCATCAATGTACTAATCCACTGATGAATTTACAGGTAAATGTGGATTGGGGGGTGAAGACGGCTGGAGGTGAGTCGATGAGGGGCGTGGGCTGGAAGCCTGTATCTCTTCCCTGCTCTTCCCTTCACTCTCTTTTCCTGATTGCCATTGCACGAGTGACCTTCTGTTCTAGGGCCTGTCTGCCCTGCTTCTCTGTGTAGCAACCAGCAGCCTTGGACTGAAACCTCTGCAAAGAGTGAGACAAGATGCATCTCTCCTCCTTTAAATTGTGGGTATCAAAAATAGCTTAATGCTTGTATTGTTTGATTGACTTTGCAAGCCTAAGGCTGGTGGTCTGAGCATCTTTTTGGAGGAAAGCAGTACACACCGAAGCAATTGTGGGGGATTTCCCCGTCTTGTTTTGGAAATTCAATGTTTTGTTCCATTTTACTGTTTTGTTTTATTCCTATATCTGGTAACCTGAGCAACTATTCTGAAGATAACAATAGACAATATAACCATTGTTAAATTCCCATTATCTTGTTTTGAAAACCTATATTGCTATTGTTTTGTTGTTGCTGTTGTTGTCATTTTGCTTTTGTTTCTTTGTTTGCTTCTTGATTTTTCAGTTTTTTTATTTTTTCTGTTTAAAAAAAAAGAATTGTGTCTCAGTACTGTTAAAAATGACTCAGACATGGCTCATTTCCCTTCTATTGTAGTTGCAGGAGTACATTCAGCTCTTTTATTCCTAAATTCTTGTGGTACAACTCAGTATCTCCAATTATTCAAGTGACCTACCTACTTAGCAGTTCAGGTCCTCTTCTGCATCTCATTCTGAGCAATATAATACAGAAACTTTGAATTACAGTTTTTCTGAGTTAATTGTGCCAATCTGCTATATTTATTTTAGCTCATAGCCAGAGAAATTCTCAACATATACCCATGCATTATAATATTCATATAACATTAATACATTTATATTCATATATGTTATTGTTGAACTTTCATGCTAACAAACAGCAAATACTCACTTTGACTTTCAAATAATTTAAAAATAGAGATTTTTCATGTTTTATTCTCAAGTCTTTAGAAGAGCTTCACACAGAACTCTGGATGCTTTTTTTGACAACCCAATTAATCTATTATTGAGGAAAATGACATGGGCTAACACTTTTCAACTGCAGTTACCTCAATAAAGGCTATGTATATTACCAAACTGTCTGTAAAAGCCAGAACACTCCCACAACAAAGAATTGTGTGTTCAAAATGTTAAAAATGCTAGGAAACGTTGATGTGTATCTAACTAGCATGTGTAACCTCTATCATAATCCTCCATGTGAGATGCCTACTTGTTGATCCACGTAATTCATTCACAACTCTATGATTCCACATATATTTACTAGTATAAATTGATAATGAGAATTTTGGTCCAATTACTAACTATAAATACTTTCATGCATTCAACATTTTTTGGTGGCATTGAGAATGGAACCTAAGGTTTTCACATTGACTTACATCCCCAGACCTTTTTTTATTTTTTATTTTGAGACAACGTCTTACTAAGTTACCAAGTTGTCCAGATGGGACTCAGATTTGCAATCATTTTGCCTTAGCTTTCCAGAGTACTGAGATTACAGTATTGCACCACCATGGTTGGCTATATATTCAACACTTTATAGATTAAGTGTTATCTTTCAAATTATTAATGTGGAAATTCATCAAAAAATACTGTATGTTTGATACTGTTATCTCCATATTTAGGGGAGAAAATTAGATGTAAATTATACTTTGCTAACTTATAGATTATTGCTTGTCTTTCCTAATTCAAGATCCAAAGTAAAGAGTTTTCTGAGGTACTTTGCTACAAAACACAATACTGCATATATTCACCAAAACAAAAAAATAAGAAAAAAAGAAAACAGTGAAGGAAGTATATACCTTTGTGAATAGGTAAATATGGTTATTACTTTCTAGACTAGGGCTGACCATAACAGGTAGTATTACAGAGTCAGGCTCCCCAATAGCAACTGGTGCTATAGGATATTGAAACTTCAAAAGTCCCATGGTAGGATTAAGTAGAAATATGATAAGTATAATTAGTGTAATAGAAAGCAAATTGAGAATAATCGATGGAACTTTTTACAAGACAGAATCTATGTCAATGGACAATAATATAATATGGTTTTCCTAAGAGTAAGACAGATGGGTGCCCCAAAATAATATTGCCAATTCAAAAATCACAAGAGATCATGAAAAGAGAATCTGCCATCCTGGGACTAGGGAGGATCCAACAAGAAGCCAATTAGCCAGCCTTTCTGGTAAGCCATGCAAGCTGCTCACCTTCCAGGAAGAGAAAAGTCAGTATCTCCTGTGAGCCTACTGGTGTGCAAGCTGAGAATCAAGCCACCACCCCGCCATCCCCATGAGCAACCTGTTGGTTCAGAGGACAGGCTGAGTGAAGGTACATAAAGCAACTAAGAGCTTGTATCATTTGGTTGATTTTGTGGGCCTGGCATCAGCAGTCTGAGCATCTGTTTGGGGGATGACAATATGCAATATAGCAAATATGGGGGATTTCCTTCTATCTTGTCTTTGAAATCTAATATTGTTCTCACTGTTTTGCTTTGTTCTGATTGTTTTGTTTATTCAGTATTCTGTTTTGATTGGTTTTATTCTCTTTTGTTTTTGGTTTGATTTTGCTATACCTAATAGAATGGACAACTATTGTGACGATAACAAGATATTCTATGGTAGCTACTGCTGTTTTCCTAGTGTCCTGCTTTGAAGTTTTGTACCAATTTTTCAGGTAGACAACTAATCTGGATATACTGGCAATATATATGTTCTCTGGATGATGGAGGTGACCTTCCCAAACATTCGTGATACAAAACATAGGTTGAAGTTTTGGGAATTGAGTATATGGAATATTCATTTAAAATAAAAAACATTATCATAACTTGCAATACTTAAAACAAAGAAAAAGTCTAATGATTAGAAAGTCTTCTTATTGCTTGTATTTACAATATGCTACTTTTGGGAATACTATCACATCCTATTTAATGAGTATGTAGAAGAATGGAAATTCTGAAGTTAGAGTAAGAAACATGTTTTTAGCAGCAGGCATACATGATTACGCATGCAGCCCAACAGTTTGCACTTTGTTGTCTGGCTGACCCAGGCTACTAAAGATGTCTATAATAGAAAAAGCCATATGAAATTTCTGGCAGTCTCCACAAGAAAAATCATATTCAGAACTTCAGATTTCTTTAGCAAAGTGGATTTGTACATTTGAAAACACTTGCTCACATAGCTCTCTGTCACTTGGAGGACACAGAAGATTCAACCATGGAAGATCACATAACGTTTCTGTCAGAGCTGCACATAATGAACTGATTATGTTTGGACTTATCAAGTCGTAGGGTCTGGAGGCAATCCATTGTAACATGGAAGTGATTTCTCTTACAACGAATGCTGTAGAGAAGTCCTACACAACAGCTATAAGAAGTGGTCTGAAGTTAGACCTATGGCAAACTATTACTATCCTGACAACTGTCCCCCAGTTTTCACCTGTTAGGTTCCTTGTGGCCAAGTTACAGTGGAGTAATCACAGCTGAGTTTAGGGATGAGTCAGTGTCTTATGGTTGGGAAACCTAATCTTCCCCGATGTCCTTACTCTAGAATGACCTTACAACATTTTCAGGTAGTGCCTCCGGTAGTCTATGTGGTGAGAAGAAAGAATGGCTCAGGGAAGAACAGATATAGGATCATGATTGGTAGGAAATGGCTTGGCTGGTTAGATAGGCAGAGATATGTGGAGGAGTGCATATTGACCTAGGGTGACTTTTAGGAAGGCAGAAAGGCATGGGGAGAGATAGTAAGGGAGGGATTATACAATCAAAGTATGTTTTGTGCAGTTTGAAAATGGGAAATGAAACTCATTCTGTATAATTAATATGCAGTAATAAAATATATCCATCAAAAAAGGAGTTCTCAGCATGTGAACATTTTGAACTACTCATTACCACACTGAAGAGAATAAATGATACGGAATCAGATGTGAGATACACAAGGATGACTTGACCAGTTTATGCCTGCATACATTTCTCTTTGGTCATTCTATGAGAAGGGTTATGGATAACATCAGTAGATTGTCAGAGAAGCTACACATGAGACTAAAAATGAGCTCCTGTTATCCAAGGTTGATCTGGTTACTGCTGCTGAAGAATGTGCTACCCACGCTCAATAAACATCTTTGGTGAGCACTCTAAGGGGTCCAATAACTTAAGAAAACCAGGCCAGAAAGCCCCAAGGTGGCAAATGATTGTATCAAATGTCTTCCATTCTGAAATGGGGGAGCTATCCATTCCATGATTAACCATGAGATTGCCATCTATATTGGCTGTAATCTTGCCAACCCCTCAGGGCTTCCCATAGCACACTATCCAAGGGCTCATATAGTATCTGCTTAATTGACAAACATTCATGCCAAAGCACTACCTTAGCAGAAGAACAGATGAGACAGTGTGCAGAAGACCAACATATCTCCTGGCCATGCTTAAAAATAGTGCAATGAATTTTAATGACAGAAATCATTGCCAGCCTGAGTATGACAACCTGTGAGGATGGTAAATGCCCCTGAAAAATCATTATATATTTCAAATAGAAGATATTTGTTATCTGGTTTTTGCATTTTGCATTTACAATAGGTAGAACAGGTCTGGGAAATAAGAAGTTGAAAATAGGAGTGTCCCTACACAACCTCCCTCCTTGTAACTCATAATGGTACCTTTTTTTTTCTTTAAATTCTCAAACGTTTTGGGTCAGTAATTATAAAACCTTATTCTCAATTTAAGACACTACCACAAGACAAAGATACTAAACTTTAATCCTTAGTTTTCACTCAGTTATTTTATTTTTCTTGTGGATGCAAACTAATGAGAAAGAACGACCATGGTATTAGAATTATTCACTATGTGAGAAATTAGTATAACTGCCAATAGGTAGAAAAGACTATATGTAGTACTTATGCTATAGGTTAGGGTATCTTTTTGCACATCTATTTTAAGTTTTAACTGTAAATGAGCAAATAAAATGACAGCTGAATACAGCAGAATGACAACAGATTAACTAGGAACACAGAATCCTTAAGAATGAAGATTTGGGTTATATTAGCAAACAGGCTATCTAGGTCAGAAAAAAACAATATCCAGGAGAATAACATTTTTAATGAGTGTTCTAGCATGAGATGGAATGAAATTTCATTGTTAAGCTGTAAATATAGAAATACCTTATGGAGGAGAGGCTGCAGTTCATCCTAATATCTCTTTTCAGTTTCTCCACAAAAATAAATTAATCCAATATTATGAAGGGTGGGTTGTAGTTGATGACAGTGTCAAAAATATCCTACTTGTCAGATCAATTAATTGTTCTTTTAGCTACTGTAACAACTCACAGTTGTCCAGACTCTCCACAGAACTGCACCGGAATGACAAGCACTGTGTCATCAAGAATAGTATGACTCTATTCCACCAGGGTTTGATCCTCAGCCAACAACAGAATCATATGAGGCTACAAAAAACTATCCATTGCTTCAAATGAGCTGAAGCTTATGCTGCCGAATCTAGCTGTCTTAGTCACTTGCTTGTTGCTGAGACACCATACCCAAAATGCAAAAATGAAAGGAGAAAAGATTTATTTTGTCTCACAGTGAGAGTCTCTGGTTTTCTGGCTCCGTGACAGAAGTGGCATAGGAAAGGGAAGGCGAAAACTGTTCAAGTCACAGTAGCCAAGAAGCAGAGAGAAAGCAAGAGCCATGGGGATGTGTACCCTTCCAGATCTGCCCCTGGAGAACTGCTTTTACTGACCAGACTCAACCAAATAAATAGTAAGTCAGTTTTAGTATCGCCAGAGTTCAATCATCTTCCAAAAGCCACACCTCTGAACCTCCAAGGTTCTTGGAGGACATTTGTATGTAAAACATACACTATCCTTTCTAGATTAGGTCAAATTTTGAACCAGACAAAGAGAATATTCTTGCTACACTCGTCTACTTTTTCTATGCTACTCCATTTCTTTGATTACAGATTTTATCCTAAAAAGGACTGTTTAAAAACTTCACCTGTATTTCAAACTCCTGACTCAGTCTCTACATTTAGGTTATTCACCAAAAGACCATGTGAAGGTCCTGGCTGGGCCCTGCCCAGCAACTCCCAGTATCTGTGCACTGAATCCCATGCACTGAAGGCCTGAACAATGAAATCTACCTAGCAGTGCAGCTTCAGTGGGGCAGCTTTGGCACCTAACCCAGAACCTGGTAGGGCCTGACCCAGTGTCCCCAAACATCTGGGAACTTTGGGAAGTGGCTTGGGTCCTGGCTGGGCCCCAGTGACCTCAAGTGGCAGGGGAACCTCCTGTGCTGAGTGGCACAAGCCCAAGGCCTGCACAGTGAACTCCAGCTAGCCATGCAAACTCAGCACTTTGATTTGAACCTGGTAGGGCTCCACCCAGTGACTCCAAGCAGTCAGGGAGCTTTGCTGTGTTGTGTGGTATGAGCTGAAAACCTGCACAGTGTACTCCATCTAGTTGTTCAGCCTTGGTACACCACTCAGAACCTGGTAGAGTCCTGCCCAGCAAACTGAAGCATCCAGGGATCTTCAGAGTGCCAAGTGAGGTGTGCTGAAGGTCTGCCCAGCACACTCCCCCCATTTGAGGGGCCTGCAAGTGCCACTAGGGACCTGGGGAATACAGGAAAATGACAAAACAAAAGAGCAAAACGCAATCTCAAACCTCCAGCCCATCCCAACCAAACTTACGAGACATGGACATAGAAGAAAGTGTAGGACATACATCTGAAACTTTGGAAATGATAGCAATGGAAGCAAAGAAACAACTTCAGGAAGCTGTAAAGGAACACAGATCAGAAATAATCTCCCAGGTAAAAGAAGAAATGATAAACATGATAAAAGAAATGCTAAACACATCTAAAGAAGACATAGTTAAAAAATTGAAGAGCACTTCAAAAAAGATGAAAACCTTGAATGAACAATTTAAGAAAGAAATAGAAGGCATGAAATAGATTCAAAGAGATATCCAAGAAATCAAAAGTTCCATTGAAAGCTGGCAAAATTGCCTCAATGAATGTGAAGACAGACTTCAAAGACAAGATTGCAGCCAGTGAACAGGAAAGGAAAGATCCTTTAAAAACAACAACAGATCAGGAAATAGCAATTTAACAGTTGCAAGATGATGCAAAAAAACCAATATATGATTGATAGATGTAAACAAAAGAGAAGGTGACAACACAAATGATATCAAAAAACTATTTAGAGAAGTAATAGGTGAAAATTTCCCAAACATGGGAATGGAAACTGGCATACAGATAAGTGAAACATGTAGAACTCCAATTAGCCACAACTAAAGTAAATCTACAGCCAGATATAATAATCAACATCCCAGAAATTCAACATAAAAACAGAATATTAACAGCTCTTAGAGAAAAGAGATAGATCACCTATAAAGGAAAGCCCATCAGAATTACAGCAGACTTCTCCACACAAAAATGAAGTCAAGAAGAGCATGGAGTGAAGTATTTCAAATCCTAAAGGAAAATGACTTTCAACCCAGATTGATGTATCCTGCAAAACTGCCCTTCAAAATTAATGGAGAAATAAGATACTTCCATGACAAAGAACAGCTGAAGAACTTCATGACCATGAAACCAATCCTGCAAAGAATACTGAAAGATAGTCTAGATAGACATAAAAATAACTATGACTCCAAGAATGCCAACAGAAAAAAAAAAAACACTAAGCAGGGCAAACAATTAAACAGAGGGAAAAGGTAAAGAACCAACAGCAGAAATATAACACAACAAAAGTAAACCAGTATATATCAGTTATATCGATTAATGTAAACAGCCTCAGTTCACCAATTAAAAGAAACAGACTGGCAGAATTGATCAAGAAACAACGTCCAACCATATGCTGTATACAAGAAAATCATCTAACCCAGAAGGAAATTCATAGACTGAAAGTCAAAGTATTTCATGCAACAGGAACCCCCCCCCAATCAAGGGTAGTTATTTTGTTTGTAGACAATGTGAACTTCAAAGCAAGAATGATCAAAAGAGATAAAGAAGGTCACTACATGCTAGTTCTGAAGTAACTATTGTAAAATATTCAAAATATATTGTTTTCAGACAATGTAAACTTTAAGCCAAGAATGATCAAAAGAGATAAAGAAGGTCACTACATGCTAGTTCTGAAATAACTGTTGTAAAATATTCAAAATATATTCTACAATTAATGTTCTAGGCAAGTTTCCTAACCTTTGTTTTTACTATAACCTCTACATTTCAATACCAGTACAAAACTGTCAATTTCTTCTTAGTTTTGAAACTCATTTTAGTATTCTTACATTTATTTCTATTTTATCATGTCAGATGTGTCTTTGATCCATTTTGTTTTCATTTTTGTACAGGATTTGAAATACAGATCTAGGATCTGATTTCATTCAACACATAGATGTCCAGAATTTTTTGTGAAGCATTTTTTCAAAGAGCTCTCATTTCTCTAAAGTATTTTGATGCTTTTGTCAAAAATCAGAGGACAAAGGGAACATGAATACATTTCTGGGCCTCTGTTTTTTCTATTGGTCTACCTGTCTATTTTTGTGCCAGTTTAATATCATTTTGTTATGATTGCTTTGTAGTCTAAATCAAAATCTAGTATTGTGGTGTCTCTAGTTTTGCTCTTTTTGCCGAGGATGAGTTTCAACATTCTGGGTCTTTTCTGATTCCATATAAACTTGGAGATTTTTTGTATTGATCTGCGAAGAAAGTTGCTGATATTTTTGTAAGGGTTTCATTAGATTGCTTTTAGATATATGAACATTTTAACAACATTGATGTGAACTCTGATGATTAATGTCTTTTGTTTTCTAATATTCTCTTAGATTTCTTTCTTTAAAGTTTTGTAATTTTCATCATAGACATATTTCTTTCCTTGGTTAGGTTGACTCTTAATTTTTAAAGGGATTGCTAATAGGATTGTTTTCCTGATTTTTTTTTTTTTTGGTAGGTTCATTATTGCTATACAAGAACGCACTTGCTTTTGGTGTGGATTTTGAATCTTGACAGCTTTTTAAATTTGTTTATCAGATCGCATACACTTTTGATTTTGTTTTTGGTGCATTTCATGGAACAAATCCTATCTGAAAGTATGGATTGTTTAATTTCTTTCTTTTCTGTTTGTGTCCTTTATTATTCTTTTCTCATGCCTGAATGCTTTGGCTAAAGTTTCAAGTACTATATTGAACATGGGTAGTGAAAACAAATACCCTTGTCTCATTTCTGCTTTTATAGGAAATGTTTTTAGATTTTCAGTGTTCAGTATACCGTTGACTGTGAGTTTGTGATATATAGCTTTTATCAGTTTAAGGTAGGGTCCTTTTATAACTATTTTCAACACAGTTTATCATGAAAGGATACATATTTTGTCAACTGCTTTTGTTGCATGTATTGAGATAGTCATGTGATTTTTATACTTGATTTTATTTATTCAGTTTACATTTATCAATTTATATATGTTGAAGCATTCATGTATCTTTGAAATTAAACCAACTCTGTCCTTGTGTGTGATGTTTTTAATGAATCTATTGAATCTATTGAATTCTATTTGCAAGAATTTTATGGAGGAATCTTTTGCATATATGTTGACCTTAGATGTTCTCTTTAGTTTTCTTTTTATCATTAAATTCTTGTCTGGTTTTGATATCAGGGGACTTCTGGCTTCACATGAGTTTGGGAACATTTCTTTATTTTCAATTACAGGGAGAAGTTTGGGGAGTGTTACATTAGTGCTTCCTAAAAGGTCTGGTAAAATTCAGAGGTAAATCACTCCAGTGCTATACTTTTCTTGGTTGATAAATGTTTTATTATTCTGTCAATTTCAGTTTATTATTGTCTTGATTGAATTTTTTTATATTTTTGGTTCGATTTTTATAAATCATATGTATCTAGGACTTTATCCATTTCTTTTAGACTCACCAATTTATTAGAATATAAATTTTCAAAGAAGTTTGCCCTAGTTCTCTTAATTTCACTGATATTGGCTGTAATTTTGCCTTTCTATCAGTAATTTTTCTAACATGGGCTCTCTACTGGTAAATTTAGGTAAGAGTTTATCAATCATGTGGATCTGTTCAAACAATTCACTTTTTAAATTGATACTGTATTCTGTATACATATTTTTAGTCTAAGCATTCATTAATTTCCACTCTGGTCTTTACAATATTTTTCCCTTCTGCTAGTTTTAAATGTAGATTATTTTTGTTTTCTAGGACCTTCAGGTATCTGATTAAATTATTTATTATGACTCGCTCTGTTTTTCCAATGAAGGCACTCATAGCTATAAACTTACTTTTCATAACTGCCCTCATTGCGTCCCACATCTTCTGATATATTGCATTTCCATTGTTTGGTTCTAAGACTTTTTTTTTTTTTTTGCATAGCTAGGTATTGAATTCAAACAGCTTCACACTGAGCTACATCCCCAGCTGCATTTCTATCGAGTTAGAAAGACAAAAGGAAAATGGAAAAAGGAAGGAAAAAAATGATATAAAAGAGCCAAAAAGGCAGAGAAAAATATGAGAAGAAATGAAATAAAGGGGAGATTTTAAATGGAAAGTGAAAGAAGAGATTGTATTAAATTGTTGAACTGACAAGTAAAGTTACATTTACTAAGAAACCATCAATGATGACAGTAGACATCACTATACAACATAATATTGTACAGAAAACACTAACCTTGTTGGTCTCATGTCTTAGAGCTGTGTTCTTAACTCTACCCCTTATAGGAGTCTGATTCCTGTGCTATATCCCTGTTCTAGCCTTTCACAGGCCTATGAATTCAGTGACTACTGTATCAGGCAAGGGACAGCAATATCCCCAACTTCACTGTTGGATCACTGGTATTTTACTCCTGACCCCCTGTAATTACTGATACTTGCAAGGCTCTTTCTTGCCAAGTCTTTCTTTGTTCCATGATTTCATGACCTGTGCAGACTAGAAGGAGACAGTCTTTGTCAGTGATTTTCCAGAGGTTTTCTTTACCCTTGATGACGGTGTGTTCCAGATGTTCATACAGTAGCTGAGTCTCTCTCTGGCCTGCAATTTCAGTGGCCTCTGGTGTTGTGTCAAGTATGTGACAGCTCCTGTTGATACCAATCAGGAGTCTCCAGCCTTTTGCTCTACTTCACGGATTCCATGGTACCTACTGTTGAATTCCAAGCCAGGACTATGACTTCTGACTTTCTTTGCCCCTGGGTCTTGCTAATTATACTCCAGCCTTTACCTTCAGAGCATGTCTTTGGCTTGTACTTTCTAAGAAGTCCCTTATTGTCAAATATGTGACTTTCTGAGGCTCACCTCACAGTGGGTAAACCACTGAGCCTAGTTGATCCTGAGATTTGTGACATCTAGACTGAGCACAGAAAGGCAGCTTCTTCCTTTGGGGAAATTTGTAGGTGTCCCAAGTTTTTGCCAAACCTGGGTGCAAACAATGCTAGAATACAGCGGCAAAGTTAATCTTTATTCTAACCATGCCTGTATCTAGATTTATTTTGAGTTCTCCTTAAAGTTGCATTTCTGTGGAGGCCTCCCTTTCACCATCTCAGTCTCAGCCCCGTACCTGCCAACCTTGATGAGTATTCATGAGTGTCCTATGGGTGCTGCTGCCTCTAGCCACCATGATGGATCCATTTCAAACAATTTCTTTTTGTCTCCTGCTTAATTTATTTTGTTTCCCATAATTATTTTCAAATTTTATATTTGATTAAGAGGTATTTAGAAAAGTATTTCCTGTTTTCAAAAATAATAAAGAAATATTTTTGATATTGCTTATCTATATTTAATTATACTATAGATTCACTGTGTTCTAATTGTAGGTTGTAGCCCTATATAATTTTTTATTTTAGAATATGCATAGATTTTTCTGCATCATAGAGGAACTATTACTCCATTTAGAATGATTTATATGTATTAGTTTTGCTTGTAGAGTACAATGCAGTATAATTGCATAAATTAAAATATGTAGATATTATTGATTTATAAACTGTTTTAATTTATAATAATTTAAATAATTTTAATTTATAAAAACATACATTTCTATTTTATATAGTTAACAAGTTGATTTTGTTAACATTAACTTATTGAACTATACTTACTTTATTTTTCCTTTCATTAACCCTTGCTTGCTATTTTATTTTCGGGTGAAATTTCTTATAGAAATGAAGGAAATAAATTTAAATTGCTTACTTTGATTTTCTAATAAAACAAGTAAAAGAATTCATTTTTAAAATGGTGACTAATATTTTAGTTTTTATTCAAATGATGTACTGTTAGTAGCTGTGTAAATTTTTATTAATTGTAGCTTTCTGCTGTGGAGTGTTTACCTCAGTTTATATTCACGTTCTATTTTTAACAACCCCAAATTTTTATATAGACAAAATCAAAACCATATGATTTTATCAATATCAATACTGAAATATTACTATATGATTCTACTTTCAATAAGACAGGAGATTTTCTGATTTTCCTTAGTCTAACTTTCATCTCCTGAGTCCTGTTGATCTTTGCTATATTGTGAATTTCTAGGAACTGGATTGTTTTTAATTTTCTTCGCTATGTTACAATTCATTACATGAAGATTGAGCTCAAGGTAATGAGAGCTGATTGATTGTTTTCTAGATTTTGTTGCGCTGATCTTCAACCCTTTGAGAGACAGATTTACTTTAATAACTGTCTATGTAAGACTTCCCTTTTCAATTGCGAGAAAATGCATCACCGTGATTATTTACTCCTCCTTCATGTAGTCCTCATACTACCTGTAATTTTTCATTGTCTCATCATGATTTTAATTATACTCTGTCATTCATCTAGTTTGCAGTTGGATTGATTTTACATACTGTGTATATCATCCTAAGATTCATATGTTGGAATGACAACCTCCAGGCTGTTAGGAGGGGGGCTTTTGGAGCTGATTAGATCTTGAAGGCAGAAGCCTCAGGACTGGAATTATTATCATTAGAAAAAGAGGCCCAGCGAGCTTTGTTTTTATTTTTGCCATGTCTGGTTACATGTGAGAAGATGGTAATCTATGAGGATGATTGATCAGAGCTCCCCAGACACCAGATCTGCTAGCAATTTTTTCCTTTCAGATTTGTGAGAAATAAAACTGAGTTGTTTATAAGTCACCCAGTCCTGACAACAAAAGCAGGCTAAGGCATGCACTGTTTAATTTCTCACTCCCTTTCAAAAATTTCTCTCAGTGTCTTTCAGAATTAAATCAATTAT
>RJWM01004963.1:0-96299 GCA_004363535.1 Dasyprocta punctata | reverse complement strand
ATTAATACTCATATGATTGGATCAATCTTGCATGTCTATATCTGTTAATGTAAGAAACCATTTTAAAGATAACGATGCGCAAATTGCAACCATTGTCAAGCTTCTATCTTCCGGCTTTGTAAACCTGCAACGTTGTGTATTTACGCTAGTTGTTTGCTTGTCTCCTTTGCTTGTTGTTTTTACTATATATGTCGTTTTTGTTGTTGTTGTTGTTGTAGTTTTTGTTTGTTTTGTTTTTCTTCGCTCAAATAAAATAAAATAAAATAAATAAAATAAAATCCCACTACTAAGAAGTAGCTATGATTTTGTATTTTATTGTAGGTTTTTCTATGCACCTATGTTTTATAAATCTAAAATTATTGAACATGCTTTTCAAAAATCAACTTGATTTGATTATTTTCATTTAACAAAATTAGCCCATTTTCAGGGACTGCTTTGACTTTTGAAAAGTACATTTAGTACCTGTTAGCTATTGCTGTGTGAGGAATAACTCCTTGCTTGTCTTGTCCCACATGGCTGTTATGGATTGAAAACTGGTGGTCAACTTAGCAAATTCAGCTGGTGCTGAGTAAAGATGGCCCACCCGAAGAAAGTTACCAGCATAAATAGAGACGTGGAGAAGAAGAGCGAGGCGTTGTGGGTTCTTTCAAGAGTTGCTGTTTCAAGCCCATGGTTCTCCAGGAGGTGCTTGTCATACTGGCTTCCCCAATATAGATTCAGCCATTATCATAGGAGGAGCTCAGGACCTCATCAGTGACAGTGGCTGTGGTTCACCTGGGGGGAGCTCTGCTCCTTGCATTGTGCATTGCTTCCTGGCTCCGGAGGGAAGGCTGTGTGCTGGAGAAGCTTGTCACGCTGGGCTTCCTGACCTGTGCTCAACTGTTCTCATCGTTGGAGGAGCTGGGGACCTCGTTGCCACTGAGGATGGCCATGGTGCTCTTCAGGGCAGCCCTGCTCCTTATTTTGAGCATGACTTCTCAGTTCCCATGTAGAACCCTCAACCCACTGCACAGCTCCTTCACCCCGCTGGCGTAGACTTTCTAGTTCCACCACTGACCTTTGGCTTTCCCAGCACAGAACTGTAAAATAGTCTGGCATGAGTCCTTATTGTGGGCTCCTAGATTTCCAGTTGGATTTATGGGAGGCATTGTCATGTGTTTTGGGTCTTTAGCTGGACTCTACAGGACATTGCTGTGGGATCCAGGCCCTCGGCTAAATATCCTGGGTCTTAGTGTTGTGGACAGATTTTCCTGCACTTCCTTGTGTTTAACTCTGGGTGACTATTATAAAACAATATTACAAATTCTGTGTCCTTTATGCAGTTGTTCTCCCTGTAACCCTTGACTACAACCATGGCCCTGCCTGCCCCAGGGCCTTCTGCTTCCTTTCTGATCTCTCATTCTCTCTCCATCTCAAGCTCTATGTTCCTCTAACCATTTCTCTGTGAGACTTTCTGTTTCTGAGCCCACAGATTCCTAATGAAGTCTTCATGTTGAGACATCGTGGACAGCACCCTCCTCCCCTTAATTTTAACCCAGAGTTAAATCCAGGTTAGCAAAGGAGGTTAAGTGGGGAATGAGAGGAGAGAGGATAAATTGCTCAGTGATTCAATATTCACTAATAAAGACATGATTTAAGTATTACCAAAAGACAGTTTTGCTTCTTGAAAGGAAGTCTTCTTCTCTATTACATACACTGTGGAAATAATCAGAGTCTTTCAGTATTATCTAAGAAACTGGTATATTTTACCATAGTTTTATTTCTTCACTCTCCCTCCTTCTCTAACCTGAGTTTAATTCTCAATTAAAATTAGAGGGGAGGGGTGCTATTGATGATTTTCTAACATGAAGACTTCATTGTGAATCTGTAAGTCTAGAAAACAACAATTTCTTAATTGCCTTTTCTTTTCTACATCACAAACTTTCTATTATTCTTTGGAATCACAATTCTCAGCTTAGTACCATTATATGTTCCTGACCCATAATGATACTAACATAGCTGCTATTAGCAAACAGTGCTTGTGTCATATCATATTGCTTAATTCCTTTAGCAACCTTTTAAGATGGGCTTTGTTATTTTCAGAGTGAGAGCATTATTGCTTATCATAGTTATGCCACTTCTTCTTTACTGTTACATATCTAAGCACTAAACTAATATTTTTGTTTCCCTCTCTTATTTAAATTTATTAATAATAGTGAATTTTATATCACAATATTTAAGTAATAGGATATTAAAGGAAATGCATGAGCTTTGCATTCTCTCCTGAGAAAGGATTAGTGTGCTTCCCTTTGTCCCATCATGATAGACATAAAGGTGGCTTTGTTATTATCTTTATTTGGGAATTATTTGACTTAAGGAGATGTATGTGACTGCCATGTTGACAAGAGATGTACTGGATTATCCTTGGATGTGTTGACATGGCCAGACTGTATAGTTCTCAGTTATTCACTCAAAAATCAACATGTGTTGCTTTTGAAGGTGCTTTACACATGTGATAAAATTCTACCATCATTTGACTTTAATAAGACAGATCATCCTACACAGTCTGAGTGGGCCTATGTTTTTGTCTGTCTTGCGTGGTTTTCACAGAGCATCACAGAACTGATTGTTTACAGAGGAAGGAAATTTCTTTCTCACAGTTCTGGAAGCTGAGGAGTCCAAGATCAAGGTACTGGCAACAGTTGAGGGCTTTCTACTGTGCGGTCACATGAAGAAAGGGCCAGAGGACACCAGAGAAAGAGACATCCAAACTTGGCTTTGTAACAACCAACTCTTGTGGCAACTAACCTGTCCCCTTGATAATGATATTAATCACCTCTAGTTACTTCTTAATAGGTCTCACTTCCCAACACTGTTGCCTTGGGGATTGTTTCTGATATGTGAAGTTTGTCACATTCAAACTATAGCAATTTGATTCAATCAGTTGATAGGCTTTAAGAACAGAGCCATGTCTTCTGTAAAAAGGAGGAAATACCTCCTGTAGATAGCAGGCTTAGTCTGTGCCATGGCTTCCAGGTCACCTTCTTGATGATCTGTCCTGTGGATTTCAGACTTGTATAGTTAGCCCCCATAATCATGCAAGCCAATTCCATATAATAAATCTCTTACTGTGTATCTCTTGCTGGTTCTGTTTCTCTGGTTGAACACTTGGTGTCATGGGAAAAGAAAAACACCCCAGTTAGATGGCTCCAGATGGCAGAGGCGGGGCTGTCACTGCACCTGCTTTGCTTCCCTTCCTACCAGATAGCTCAGTCACCTCGTTCAGCTGGTATTCTCTGCCATGATCTGACTATGCTAGATCCTGTTCTGGATTTTGCTTTTTGTCCTGCTTACACTGACTCTTCTTTAAGCATAGCATAGAGGAAAAGTTTTTGGTTTATCCTGTGTGGCTGTGAAATACAGAGATCTTTCCAAGATGCTTAAAATTTAGCTTATGCTCTTCAGTTTAACAAATTGGTTATTGATCAGCTTATTTTTATGATTTGTTTCATCAACATAGACAGATTTTCAGAATCTTTACTTAGATTGAAATTAAAGTTATTAGACTGTGTGGAATTCAATTTGTGTTAATTTCATTATAAATAACCAAATGTATTTTTCTTGTCCATGTGGGAAAACTTTTATCAAAAAATTTTTTTGAGAAATGGTTCCTCAAATATATTAGACTGATAGGAATGCTAAGTTTTAAAAAGGTAGTTTAGGGATTTCCTACCTTCACAAGCTCTTTCTAGAAACTTGCTATGGAAACAGGTCATCACTGAAGCATTGAGGTCTGTACTTCAATGGAGAAGGAATGGATTTTCAACTTCTCAAATGCAATACTTTTTCATCATAAGAAATAAATGTTGTTTATATCACATTTATCATTTAAAAATGAGACCTGTTTTTAATAGGCCATTTACACATTAAGAAAACAATAGTATGGTATAATGCTCTCACAAAAATGCAGCTTAAACTAAAAAAAGAAATTTACTACAAAATAATACCTAATCCTCAAACTAAATGTTTAGACATGGCTACATGAGAAAACTTACAGAGTCAACTCTTCAGCTCACCCAAGGTCCCTTCAATACCATAGCTGTGTATGTGAGCTGGATAGATGTGTTAGATTGGTGGCTTGGCTGTTATGAGGAGTGATACAATTAGTGATGTGGTTTTCTGATACAGTGAGCAATTCTTAGTGGACCTCAGAGCAAAAATTGCAATTTTCCCTTGATTTGCATGGTGGTTGCATTTCAGGAAAACACACTGCATATTGAGACAGTACAAAAGTACTTTCTGCTCAAAATTAAGTTAGATTATAGGCTCAGAAAATTAACAGTTATATTTTTGTAAACCCCAGAGAGCAGAGAATGTATTTCACCCAGAACTCCTGAAATGGTATTTATGATGTAGCTGGGTTTTAGGAAATATTTGCATGAATCCATGAAAGTTTTTCCTCTCTCTGAAATTAGGCAGGACTTTTGGAAGTTGTGTAGGATGAAGGACCATTGTATGCTGTGCAGGAGTGCCCCAGAAGCCACAGGAGGATTAGCATCTATTACCCTTACTCACTAAAGCCAGAAATGCTTCTAATTATTGCAAGAACCCAAAGCTACCATCACAAATTTCTGAATTGCCCATTTGGGTGGTACTGTTTAAAACCACAGAATTAAGCAATGATATGGGTGCAGCTTCTATTCATTAGCTGCTAAGGCAAACCCATTCACAGGAGTGATACCTCAGTGAGTGGAGATATGGCAGATCTGTTTCAGAGAATGTCTGCTCTGGGGTATGTGCCCAATCATGTGACTGTAACACTGGCGGGAAAGGGAGTTTGCCACCGCAGGTTTTGGTAAGGTGGGTGTAATGCAGGGTACAACCACTGCTAGCTCACAAGAAACTTTGTGTGAGTTAGAGAAAAGTACTGGACAGACCAGTTGGAAAAAGAGCCATAACTGGAACCTGATGAAGCACATGACTGGTCACATGACCTGACAAGTGCTATTCTGCCTAGATTTCTGCCTCCCCTCCTGGCCTCCTGATTCGGGCACTTCTTTGCAGGACTCACATACATATTTATTCACTTTCCAGATGAGACAGAAATCAAGAGCTAAGAGCAAAAGATAAATTCCAAACTAAGTAGATGGTAAATGGATGGCTCAGGATGACACTGATACTTTTACTGTATTCTAGAGATTTAATCATAGCCTGGGTAAGAAAATTTGTGAGTGGTAAAGGCAGTAAGAACCAAACAAAACATAGATAAAAAGAAGGTAAATTTAGTAAATTCTACTAATAAGTTTAAGAAATAACCTTCTCATATTTTGGGTAGTAAAGATAGACAACACAGGTGTCTTATTCTAGATGCATATCCTTATAGACATTTGGGACTTTAATGATCAGTGCATTTAGGATGATTTGAATTCTAGATAAACACACACTTAATTAACATGTACAGGGAAATTTGCTTAGCTTTCTATGGTGGCATATATTTTTGTGGAAACGCATATTTTCGTTGAGTGTCCAGGGAATCTGTCTCCCAGGATCAAAGGGCCTTCCTGGTGAGGTTGAAAGAGAAGGTCTTGAAGCACAATTCTTTAAGCTGACCTATCCTGCCATTAGAGTTTATATCTAGATAACCCCGAAAGCCTCATGAAGTCATGGGTGGATGGGTTTTTCAGAGGTGGCTGAATCTAGAGTTTGTGATTGATTCAAAGTCCAATGCTGAGAGTATAGATTGAAAAATTCTATAAATTGTGAGCCAGAATAAGTCTTTCCTCCTTTAACTTTGAGTATTTGGTGTTTTGCTTTAGCAATGAGAGAAAAGTAACTAAGACACTTGCCTTATGCCAAAACCTGCAGTCTTTGTCACTGCCTTCAGTGTCCACAAGATTCTATTTCAGCCTTATTGAATGAGTATAGAGAAACATCAACAGGTTTTTAGTCTTCACTTCTGATCTGTTAAGCCTCATTTCACTGTCATTTTTTTCCCCCCATGACTTCCTTATAAAGCAGAGTTCTCCTTTCATAAACAGGCCACAAAGAAGACCCCAGTCCTACCAGGAGACTTTCTCTAAATCTGTGTATGGTAGGAGCATGAAGACAGGCTAAGTTATGCAAATAACATAAAAGTATAGATGTCTTAACAGAATAAAACCTTATTTATTTTTCATATGGCTTCCTTATATGTCCAGACTAGTTTCTAGGATGGTATTGGTTTAGAACTCTGGGATACTTCTGTGTTCTGGTACCTTCTTATACTTCCATCTCAATGTGTTCTTTCTTGATTGTCTTACTATAGAAAGAGTATTCTATAGTGTATACCAGTAATTCCTTGACTCAGAAATATGACCTACCACTTTTGCTTACAACTGATAGTTGGATGTGAGGAGTTGTCCTCTTGTGCTCAGGAGAGAACCATTGTGTGTGGATGAACATCAATGGTGAAGTTCTAAATCCCATATGTAACCAAATGTATTAGTCTGCACAGGCTGCCATGGCACAATACCACAGACTAGATGGCTAAAATGACAGAAATTTATTTTCTTACAATTCTGGAGACTGTAAGTCAAAAATCAAGGTGTTGACAGGTTTTTCTTTCCTTGGCTTCCAGTTGAATACTTTTTTCACCATGCCCTCACATGGCCTTTATGTGCATGCATCCCCTGGGATTTCTTTGTGCATCCAAATCCCTCTTATAATGGCATCAGTTAGACTGAATTAAGGTCTACCCACTTGGTGTCATTTGAAATTAATCACTTCTTTGAATGCCCTTTGTATGGGTTTGATCCTGTGTCCCCCACAAGGTCTCATGTAATCTGGACAGGGCTGAGTCTGGCATACGTGATTGGTTTGTTGTCTAGTGCTGGGACTGGCAATGTGAGTGTTGCACCCACCCAGAGGAGGAACCGACTTACAGTGTAAAGGTGAGAGGAAGGTATATCCTGCTCTCTCTTGCCAGTTCACCTTGCTGTTTGGTGGCTGCCATGAATGGCTGCCCCACCACACCATGCTGCCTTGGAGTCAGCTAAGTATGGACTGAAACCCCTGAGAACTGCAAGAAATGAACCTTTCCTTTTCTAATGTTGGGCATCAGGTATTTTGTCCCGGCAATGAGTGAAAAGTAACCAAGACAGAATTTGGTACCAGTGGAGTGGGGTCATTGCTGTGACTAAACCTGATGATTTGGTTCAAGAGCCTTTGGAAATGGCTTGTGGGAAGAGTTTGGAAAGGTTCAGAGATGTCACCTGAAAGAGTGGCACTGGAACAGCTTAGGCTGTTCTGCAGGGGAGATTCTGGTCAGAGATGAGAAGACCAGAAGGTTGTTAAAAAGTCTGCTGGTAAAGACCAGGCTCAGGAGGTTTCTGCAGGGAAGAAGGCTATACTGGTTGTTGGACTCCACACGATGTGTGTTGCAGCTTGGCAGAAAGTTTGTCTGCATTCTGCTGATGCCCAAAAACTGCCCAAAAACTGCCTGAGACTGAGATTAAGGGCAATGGATTGATCAATCTGGTGAAAGAAGTTTCAAGGCAAGTGAATGTTCAGGCAGTGACCTGGCTATTGTTGGGGTCTTTTATACAGATTTATGTTGTGAATCAAGAGCAAAAAGCCCAGTATGGTGATTTAAAATGTTGTGAGTTTGGCCAGGAAGCCATGGACTGCAAAGATAGAGCTGAGACCTCAACTGCTGAGAGTAACAAGGAAATAAAAAAGATGGCCTGAAGGCATCCCAGGACACAGTGGGCCTCCACCTTTTGCAGCCACAAGTAGGCAAAAGTGAAAGAGTTTGCTTGGAGAAACAAGTCACAGTGCACCATATTCCAGAGTGGTGATGGAGACCATAGGAGGAACCAGAATGGCAGTGGCCGCACCAGATTCCAGAATGGCAGCAGCATAGAGAACCTGTTCCTCACAATTAGGTTCAGGGAGCTCAGCAATCCAGGCACTCAACCTGTACAGCCAAGAGAGAGGAAAGCCTGGCTACTCCTCCAGCTGGCAGGGGACCCTGATGACATCTATGTGGTGCTGGTTTTAGGTGCAAGTAAAATGCACAAATTCCAAGGCTAAGGCAGCTTTTGCCCCACCTTCAGAGGGCAATATGTAAAGATGTAAGGGTGAAGCCAAGAGTACAGTGGAAAACCCTTGAAAAAGCCAGGGATGTGGATTGTCTAAGAAAAGCTGCAAGAATTGAACAGAATGAGCTTAAGAGAGAAGCTATGAAAAATGAAGCCCCTGGAAGTGTCGCAGGGGTGGAATCACTCAAGCCTTTTGGAACTTACAACCAGATTGCTTCAGATGCTGAGTGTAGAACTCCAGGACTTAATGTTTGCCCTGCTGGATTTTGTACTTGCTTTGATTCCAATGCATTGTATTCCCCTGTTTGTAACTTTTGGAATGGTAATGTTTATCTTGTGCCTTTGCATTTTGGAAGTGTTTAACTTGTTTTCATTTGACTGTGGATTACAATTAAGAGTTTGTCATAGACCTCAGAGATTTGGGACTTGGACTTTTCAACAATGCTGAAACTGTTTGGACTGTGGCAACTCTTGGAAATGGACTAAATGTCTTTTGTATGAAGAATATACATGAGTCCTTGGGGGGCCAGAGGTGGAATGTATGGGTTTGATCCTGTGTTCCCACAAAGGTTCATGTAATCTGGACAGGACTGAGTCTGACATTCATGATTGGTTTGTTGCCTAGTGCTGGGATTGGCAACGTGAGTGCTGCACCCACCCAGGGCTGGAGCTGACTTACAGTGTAAGGGTGAGAGGAAGGTACACCTTGCTTTCTCTTGCTGGTTTACCTTGCTGTTTGGTGGCCTCTATGAATGGCTGCCCTGCCACACTGTGCTGCCTTGGAGTCAACTAAGTATGGACTGAAATCTCTGAGAAATGTAAGAAATAAATCTTTCCTTTCCTAATGTTGGCCATCAGGTATTTTGTCCCGGCAATGCGTGAAATGTAGCCAAGACACCCTACCTCCAAATACAGTTATATTCTAGGCTATGTGGGACTGAGATTCATTTTATGAATGTTGACAGGGACACAATTCAACACATAAACCGGGAAGCATCAAGGTTTTTCTCTAAGCAGCATGTCCCACCTATGTTTTTGAGATACCTATAAACATTTCATGGCAAGGTCCAAGTGTCAGCTTTTCCCTAATGTTTGTTGCTTCATTGACCTTGTCCTAAGTTGCAGACCACAGCTTACCTTTTGACATGTTATTTTCTCCAAGTGGGATTCTTTTCTCACATTATTTGGTGGTGGCTGGTAAGACCCAACCTGTCCTAAAGAGTAACTTGGATATAGGTAATGGTCTCATCCCTAGGGACAAAATTCAAGACTGGGAGATACTATCCTTATTAACAACCCCTTTCAACTTTCTTGTGTTTTTGTCTTAAGAAGTTGTGAAAGGGCTCATTCTTATCCTTCCCTTACTAAACGCAGAGTATATAAAATGTGACAAAATGTGAAACAGTATACAATACATGATGTGGAAAAAACTGTGCAGTCCAGTAGGGCTGGGGCTGGATTGAGCGGGTTATGATGGCATTAAGAGAAGGGGAGGAGACACAAGGAAGACCTACAGATAGATGGACAGGTACTTCCAGTTGGACCTCTGAAGTCAGTACTGTCCTGCTTAAAACAGAGCTGAGACAGTCTTTAGGAAAGACTCTTGGTTACTGTAAGACCCCTTCCCTTGACCGTGGTATTGGGTAGTTGGCCTTCTTCCTATTCATTCACATAAAATTGTCTTCTGCTGCCCAGACTGGCTGTATCCTGGCAGATATAGTCTGGAAAGGACTGTTTCTGGACCACCATGATGGAAAGGAGGAATCAGGCATGAAAGTGATGGCTGTGAACTTTCTCTCTGTCCTCTGGTCACATGACTGCCCAGAAAGTCAAGGAAAGCACAGCGGTGAGTGTTGCTCTAAAGCCAGGATGGAACTTGTGATGCTCCTAGGTTTCTTCCCCAGCAGGTGCCTCTTTCTTAGAATTGAAGCACATAGAGCATCTTGGTAGTAAGCCATTAAAGAAAGAAAAGTTGGTGTTGAAGAAGATAAATCAGGATTCATGCCTTAGTTTAGGGTTAGGATTAGTCTTATCCAAGGACCACCAACTGTAGGAGTGTTGGTATCACACAGTAGGATCAGTTGTAGGACTGAGAGTTAGCTAATGGTTATCTTCTCTAGACTTGTGCGTATGGCCATGAGGCTCAGGCAAGCCCAATGAATGAAAGTTTAAGGTCAAGAACCAACACAGGAACAATCATCATACAGGCTCTCATTTCCACTGTCCTGAAATTATTCTCAATGGTATGAACATGGAACACATCAGTGATCACAAGGAGAATAGGCCCATGAACAGAGGGCTGATATTTCTGAAGATGGCTATCATGATGGTTAAATTTTATGAGCCATGTAGACCAGTAGTGGTGAACCTATGACATACGTACTTCAGTGGGTTGGTTGGTATCATTGAAAGCTCCAAAAGATTTGCTTTCACTGATCTAGACTATGGTGCTCAATTGTTTGGTCAAACACTAATTAGATATTGTTATAATTATATTTTGTAGGTGTGATTAACCTATAATCAGTAGTTTTATGTAAAGGATATTACTCCAAGAATGTGGGTGAGTCTCATTCAGTCTGCTAAAGGTCTTAGGAATAAAACCTACCTGAGGTTTTATAGAAAAGAAGAGATTCTGTATTAATAATGTAATACAGCACTCTTTTGTGAGTTTCTAGCCTTCTGGCCTGCTCTACAATATTTTGGACTTGCTAGCCCCTATAGTTAAGTAAGCTGATTCTTTTAAAATATACGCTTTATATATACAAACCTACTGATCCGTATCTTTGGAGAACCATAGCTGATGCAGCCACCCTGAGTAAACTCTTGAAGGAAGTCTGTTGGCTGGGACCTGTGATCTCATGTACCTCCCTGTATCTGAGTCAGGCCAAGCTGTTGCAGTCAGGGTTTGCAAGGAAAACAATTTAATACAGGAGACACCATTTATAGAATTATTTTACAATAGTCACCCAAAGAGTAAAACACAAAAAGTTCAGGAAATCTGTCCACACATTAGAGACCCTGAAGAATCCATCTGAGGGCCTGGATTCCATGGCAATGTCTCATGCAAGTATGTTTCATGGATCTGCACTGCAAAGGTCAGCTGTGGATGCTAGAAAGTCTGTGTCAGTGGGATGAAGGATCTGTCCCGGCAGGCTGAGGGTTCTACACTGAAGCCAGAAAGCCACTCTCAAAGTAAGGGCCAGAGCTCCCCAGAAAAGTACCACAGCCATCCTCAGTAACAATGAGGTCCTGAATTCCTCCAATGATGAGAACAGCCGAGTTCGTATCAGGAAGCCAGCACTACTAGCTTCTCCTAGAGATTGAACAGTACACAATCTTTCCCTTCGGAGCCAGAAAATGATGTTCAAAGTAAGAACCAGAGTTCTTCCAAAGCGAACCACAGTCATTCTCAGCAATAACAAGGTCCTGAGCTCCTTTGTTGATGAGAAAAGCCAAGTTCATATCAGGAAAGAAGCTTGACAAGCTCCTCCAGGAGAATAAATGGCAGCAGGAGAACCAACAATACCCACTTCGTCCTCTCTAGTTCTCCTTTTTATGCTGTTGGCAACCATTCTCAGGTGGGCCAGTCACACCCAGCACAATGCTGATTCAGTTCAGTTGAGTGTTACAAGTCGACCACTAGTTGTCAGTCCACCACACCAGCTTCTGTTTCCCAAGGTCTCTGACCCTGAGCTGCTATTGGTAGGAGCAGAATTTCAGTTTGGCACCAGCAGGTATTCAGAAGAAAAGAACTATTCAAGTCTGGTCATGGCTAGAATAGTAAAGATGTCTGAAAGGCACTGGCTGCTCATAATGTGCAGTCATGGAGCTGCTCAGCAGAAAGGCTGCGGACAAGGGAATGATGGGGATGAAGCATAGATCTCACTCAGGTGACCTTTTGTCAGGATGGCTGTGAGTACTAACACTAATAGGGTGATCACCTGATTCTCAGCGTCTGCAGAAACTGGAATATCTGCCTGAGCAGGAAGAAGCTGAGGCAAGAGATGAGCAGGATGGCATACGGGACTAGAACATGTCTGAAGATGATGTGAACAGTGCCTACTCCAGTGGGGAGAAAGGGCACCAAAGGAGCAGGAAGATCTTGAGCTTTCTTGCTGAGCAAGGGCACGGTCTGTGATAGATTTTGAAACTGGTCCAGGTGGTTGGTGAAGTACTTGTTGGAGATCATGAAGAAGTTCCAGGAAAGAACAATCTTCAGACCTAGCAGGAGGATGAACCAAGTGGACTGGTATGTCTCCTGCAGATAGTGACTGCTTGTTATGGTAATAGCATTCCTGGTTCTACTGATTGTCAGCTTCCTCAGGCACCAGGGCCACAATTTCAGTGGTGCTTGGCAGTCTCTGAAAGAAGGTCTGCATTTGGCAGATGTTTAGCCATAAGCTTCCCTGAGTGATGTGGCTTGAAATAGAGACATTTCCAGTTAGGACGGAGACTTCCACAGTATTCAGCACGATTCTCCTTCTAGGAAGCTATAGACATACAGTTGTTAGAGAAAATTTTTAAAAAGTCTACCTACTTCAAACTGTTAAATCTACTGCTTCCAATTTGACAAAGGGGCCAAATCTCATCACTGGAAGAAAGATGGCTTCTTTAACAAATGATGTTGGGAAAACTGACTCTACACATACTCAAGGTTGTCCCTAGACTTAAATCTCTCACCACACACTAAACTAAAATTAAAATAGATCAAAGATCTAAACATTAAAACAGAAACATTTAATCTGCTGGAAAACAAAATAGGTAAATCTCTTGAAGACACAAATGTAGGCAGAGTTCCTGAATAAAATCCTTGTTGCACAGGAAATAATACCAAATAATATCAACAAATGGGATCACATCAAATTAGAAAGTGTCTGTACAGCAAAGGAAACTGCCAACAGAATGAAGAGACAACCCACAAAATGGGAAAAAAATTTTGCCAGTTACTTCTCAGACAAAGGACTAATATCGAGAAAATATAAAAAACTAAAAAAATTAGACCCTCCAAATTTAAAGACCCAATTAAGAAATGGGCATCTGAAATGAATAGACACTTCTTAGATGAAGAAACACAGTCAAGAAATTCATGCTCATCACTGCAATTATTTTGTCGCTCTAGGCTCTGAAGGCATTGTGGGATTTTAAGAGACAGGTGAAAGTACAAAAATGCCATCAACTCCAAAATTAGTATAAATTCTCAGCTCAGTTATGAGTTGCTATCTAATCAGCAGTTACTTGTTAACACTCAATTAAAAATAAGAGTAAACTGTAGTTTTCATCTTTCACCTTGTCACAGAATTATAGGATGAGAATCAAGATACACTTAGTATCTGTAAAAAATGCACAAGGTATTGTTTACTCAGAGATGCAAATGCACAAATATTATTGTGGCTGAATGAGAAAAACATGGCAGTTAATTTTGTTTTCTGGGACTGTTTTATATACCAAGAGTCTCCAAAACCACTAACAAAGTGATTCATGATATCCATGCTGGTCAATCAACCACACATCGAGAAAATCAAGTTTTTGTTCCACATAACATACAGGAAATTTTAAACTATATGTCTGGATGTGTTCAGGGTGTTTTTACAAAATAATTTATTTTCTGCCTACTATCCAAAGATAATAATCATTCAGCTCTCAAAAATGAATATATCTCATAATTATCTCATATTTTGTAAGACCTTTAGATATTCTGTGCCTAACAAGAAAATTATGTTAAATAAAACTTGATGGCACCTAAGTTTTGTCAATTGTGAATAAAGATGCTATAGAAATCCATGTATTGGTTTTTGCTAAGACTTAATTTTTAATTCCTGTGAATAAATACCAAGTAGCATATTTGCAGGCTCATGTAAGAATATATATAGTTTTCTGAAAAATTGCCAAAAGTTTCCAGAGTGGCCACACCATTTTGCATTCCCACTATTTTGCATTCCCACCAGTAATGAATGAGAGTTCCTGCAGCTCTTCATCTTTGCCAGCATTCAATGCTGCTGCATTCTGGATTTTGGCCATTTGAATGGTTAGAGTGGCACCAGGGGCTGACATGGCACACAGAATGTCCACTTTTCCCATATTCAGTATAACAGCAGTTATAAAGATGTGGCACACTCAAGAAGTGCCACACTGTAAGAGTTCTTCTGAAATTGATTTGCCTCATGCCTCACAATATAGGTATCTAGCACTTCAAAGTTTGGGGAGTTGGCCAGGGATTTAGCTCAGTGGTGTAAGTGCCTGGCTGGCAAGCGTGAGGTTGTGAGTTCGATCTCCAGTAAAGAAAAATAAAATAAAATAAAATAAAAATTGGGCAGTTTGATACTAATACGTGGTCACAGCCATTCTTGACTTCATTTATGTGGACCGAGTTTTTCTTTACTCTCCTGTTTTCAGTCATTATGTTTAGTTTAGACAGCAACTTCAATATTAACTTTCACACATAAAATGATCCTCTCGCCTAAACTGTGGACAGCTGGTGACTAAGGCAATATATAATTTTAAAAACATTTTTATCACATTGCTTGCTTTTGTTTTCCTGAAGATTACAATCCAGGATCTACCTTGCTCCCCTTTATTCTTTTGCCTTTGCTTCAACACCCCCCGCCACCGTACCATGATCTTTCCGGGGCGCTTGCTCCATAGGGTCAGCCCTGTCCACGTGAATCATCTTGTCTGTACACACCTTGATGTGCTTAGAATTGCCTTTGCAAACATGTAAGCATGAGATTTTAAAAATAGATATTACTCACTAACGTCAGTATTACTTTCCACCTTTCCATGATAGTAAGAACCAGGATTTAATGGCGTTTGGATCTACTAAAGGATGCACCCCATTGCATGGTGGCTAGTAATCAGGTCCAGCTCCTTCTGTTAGGGTCTGGCAGGACTGGTGCCAAACTGGGAGAGGAGACAGCAGTGTCCAAACTTCCCACTTGCTGGGATGTATAGTATAGCTATTGAATACAGGAGTTCTGGTTCAAATTTGTATTCTGCTACTTTCTATGAGAATTCAAAAGTATTTCACTTTTCTTTGCTGTTCTCTCACCTAAAACTGAGAGATAGGGAATATAATAGCTATCTCACTTGACTGTTGTGAAGATTGAGTGAGAAAATGTGCAAAAGACTTATTGTTTTGTGTCAGTATAAATACTCAATAAATACTGACTGCCATGTCTGCTATGACTACAATACTTCTGCTACTGTTCCTTTAAGCATTGTGAGACAGCTTTTATCCATGTACAAAAAGCAGAGGTATGGTTTGAACATCTTGCTCTCTTTTAACTGTAGCTTCATGGCCCATCCTCAGCTGAGTGAAGTAGACAGAACGATAATCTAGAAATGTATGTGGCTGCCTCATTATTCTCTTGCTGCAATTTACTGTAGCATTTCACGAAGCTTTAGTATTGGTTGTAGCCTAATGGATTTGAGAGTTAGGTTGGGCATTCTTATCATATTTAGATTCTTCTGACAAGTGTATTTGTGAGGAAGAGGAGATAATGGGAGTGAGATATCAGTAGGAAGCTTCTGAGTGATTCAAGGCAGAGGATGAGGTCCTAAAGGAAGGTGCCTGGTATGGAGCTTGGAGACATGTTTGGGGCAATGTTAGTGATGTTGGCTGTGAGTGAGCTACTAGGACACGCCCATGAATCATAATATTCTAGGGGACACCAAATGTTTTCTCAGTCCTTTTTAACTGTTGTATAGAATTTCTAAGTAGGGTCTAGTTATACATGGCTCTGACTTCTCAGGCGTGGAACTCCTCCACTTTGGCCCTCAACTTTGTGTTTCTGGAGAGATTTTCCAGTACAGTAATGAAGTTTCAGCTCTAGGGGTTTCTCCCAGCTCTATATCTTCTGTAATTCAATAGATGCCACGTAATTATTAAGACTCAAAATTTTCATTGGGGAAACAGTCATGACTATGTTAGAACTGTCAATAACCAATAACTAGGACTAAATGTGTTCCTCTAAAATGAAAGAGTTTATCCTGCACTTCATTGATTAACATAAAACTTAGCTACTATTCAGCCTTTTCTCCTTGTCTCTATATGTCAGTAGAGCTCCATATTTATTGTTGTTCACAGTTCTGAATGTCAAAAGGGAGATGTCTTTGATCCCTGCCACATTATTAGTGCCAAATACCAAGACTATATATTTTTGGTGAAAAGAATAAATTCCAATTAATTGTGTAGGTCTGTCCCACTGATGTCTCTTGACTTTTATATATTTTGAGGCATAACTACTGTATTTCTCTTCAAGACTGGGTCTGGCATGTCATTAATTCAACTGTTTTGCTCATGACTCAGTCATGGTACAGTCACATAAGCCCTCCTGGCAGTATCAAGGGTAAAATTTGTGAGACAGTCCCAGGGTACTATAGGTTTGCCACCCAATGAGGGACAGGTTTGCCAGTGAGAGGTCAAGGCCTGTGTCATGGTGAGGTATGAACTATCAACAAGTGGAATTTTTGCTTCTAAGCCAGTTAGGAAGGGAGCAAGACATGTAAAGACAGTTCATTTTGTTTTAAAAATAGAACTGGGAATGTAGAAATGCAGCAGCTTGGACAAACAAGCAGGATGAGAAATATATATCAATAAGTCAGAGTCCTGACTTGCTACCTGGAGCTCTGTTCTCAGAGCACTGAGTTCCTCCAGCTCAAGCCAGTTTCAGATCATTTCTGACACTGGTAACTGCAGAGGGAGCTAAAAGATGATCTGACTCCATTAGGTATGTTCAGCATCCCAAACCTCTCCTTAGGTCTCCTCATAATCATTACTTTTATCTCTTGCTTTATTTTTGCATTGCCGATGCCCAATGCAGAGTATTGGGTCACGAAAAGCTCAGACGAATGGTCCAAGTACCTGGGCTCTCATCTTCTTTCTTGTGACCAATGCCTGTCCTCATTCTCCTATCCAGCTTTTAGTTCCCTGACTTCTTTCCCGTGCTATACTTTGAATCATTCTCTGATTCCTTATACTTATCTCTTCCTTATAGATTCAAGTCCTTTTTTTCCTAGTAGACTCCCTAGAATTTGAAATTTTGCCCCCTAAGCACCAATCCCATGGCTCCTGTATGTTGTTTGCTCCCCCTTTCCTCCTCTCCTTCTTACCTGTTTCCCACAACCCCTTGCATGCATCCACCTGCATGTCTGGCTCTCTCCCTCTTATCTCTACTGGCACCTGGCCTCCTTGGCAGCCCTATGGTAGGGGGCTGTCTAATCCCTGACACTAGCTTTTCTTACCCAGCTCGTATCACCACTGCTATAATCTGATTGAACATTAAGGAGACTGGGTGGCCTACGTAAAACCTTTTGATGAAACAGATTTATCTGTGACTTCCAAAGAGGGCACATTTTAAGTTCCTACTATACAACCTTCTCAGAACATGTGCTGTGGGTCCCTGGTCACAGTTCACCTTGGTAATCTATAAACTCTCTTAAATAGACTAAACAAGAGCCTAACTAAAATTTATATTGGGAGAAAGAATTCCTACCTTTCTGTATTTTTTACCCTGCATGTGTACTTTTCCCATAGTAGTAGGACAATATATGAAGACAATTTTAAATCACTTATGGGGGGAATAAATAACAGCTCTTTGAGTAAGCATTACAAAGTCATTACTTTGACTTTTTTGTCCCCTTCAACCATGCCTAAGACTGGCAAAGGGTAAATCGTCAAGTACTTCTCACTAACACCTGCATGACAGAGATAGCAGATCAATATGTTCTTCTGGGTTGGTGCAAGGATCTGGAGAATAAGCCAAAATGGCAAGGGATAAGGCTGAGTCGCAAGCTTTGACCCATTAATTCCACCCTTAATTAGACTCACAGTTTCACTTTCATGGTATTTAAACCTTTTAAAGATTGTGTATCTAAGACTGAAGGCTACTGTGTTTTCCTGCGGGTGAAGTGAGGGAAGACAGAATGTAAGGGCTCCTGAAACATAAGTAGGCATTTAATTGCACATCTAGACTTGACTGATGGTTTTGCACTTGACTGTGCTTATGATTTATTTGAAAGCACTTCATTGATGATAGTCTGCATGCCATTTCTCTACAACATAAATTATGAAGGAAAATATTCAAAAAATTTAATTTTTAAAGCCTATTTCTTTCATTTCTTTTTGGTTCTAACTTGCCTTCAAGTTTCTAGAGAGTTAAAACAAGTACCACCACAGGGAATTTCACATCTGACTTTTATAAAGTACATAAAACAGAACGTACATAACTGTGGGTAGTTTGCAATTAGAGCATAAGGATAGTACAAATGTGATGTTTCTCATCTACCCATACTCTTCTTTCTTCCTTTTACCCAAATTTTCAGATTGAGAAATTGAGGTATTCTGGAGTCAAATCTTTGATCTGAGTCAGTGATCAGTAGAAGCAGGTCAAGGGAAGACCATTTGCCTTGACATCATGTGTTTTTCAGTGTCAAATCCAGAGACTAGGTGATCTCCATTCTTCCAGGATGTGTTTAAGACATTAAACAATGGGTAACTTGACAGTTGAGTTACCCAGAAATATGGAATTGGATCCTTTGATCCAATTTCTTTTTTGTACCTGTCTGTATGACAGCAGCATCAAAAAAATTCAAATAAAGATTTTGGAAAGGGACTCATCTATTTTCATCTCTTATGTTTTCTTATTTTGAATAATTTGTAGAGATTAGTATTCTTGGAATTTCTGCTTGTAGTCCAAGTATGTGTTGCCATACATTTAAATTTGTGCTTTCCATTTACAAAAGCCACTGAGCTGTGTTTGCATAGTGTTTGTGTAGCTATGCCTGCACTGCTTACTGCTACCTCTACCCTCCAGTTTTTATAACTCAGCCATCCTGAGGGCAGTTTGTGAAGTGGGCTCTTTAACTGGGTTTTGGCTTAATTTGACTAGCTCATTGTAATAGTCAAGAATGTGTCACCAAGCATAGACATCAATTGAATATAAAATCTCTAGGGGTCAATTTGGAATTTTATGAGAATCTCAAAGCTTTTTGGAGACTGCATCAACCACCACCAAGGCCCATGGGCTATTTGGCCATTGAAGCATGCTCATCAGAGGTGGATTCATACTGGGCAAGCAACAGATGCTAAATAGTAACATTAGATGTTGATCCCCCTTGTCCCTTCTCACCAAGAAAGAAGAGAGAACTCTGCCAGATACAACTAGGTTTGTTAAGAATTCTTAATAGGAAATGTGTATGACTATCACCAGTGTGGATAGGGGGAGCTTCTTTATAATACAGAGGCATGAGCCAGCCCTAGGCCCCTGATCAGAGATTCCAGGATGCGGCCCAACCATCTGTATGTCTAAAACATTTCTCAGTAGTTCTGATGCTTATGCTGTGAAGAATCATAAGGCTGTGAGAATAGTCCCTGTTCCAGTCCTCCTTGACATATGTTTTCTTCTTGCCATGAGTGTTGTCATTGGAGTCTGGAGGTGGAAGACTTGGGTTCCATTTGCGACTGTATACAACTGGCTGTATGAACTTGGACATTCTCTTAATGTTTCCCAGTCTCAGTGTCCTTACCTATAAATGGTGAGATGACATTACAGTTGATAAAATTCAAAGAGGATATATTTAAGGCTCTCAGCAGTGTCTGGTATGCATTAGTAGAGATTAAGCTTCATCAAATGGAAAATTCCTACCTTTATTCTGATAAATTTGTGCTCTACACACTTTTTTCATTGCTGTTCTGTGTTGCAGTAGTCAAAGCATGGCCATTATATTTTGCAGAGAAGTTATACCTTATTCCTAATAATGACAGAATAAAAATAATAAAGATTTGTAACTTTCCTCATGTATACTCTGCAAAGTACCTGCTACCTGCTATGACTCCCTATTCCAGCTCTCTGCCTTCCTTTTCTCCTTCCTCTCTTCCCTCCCTCCCTCCCTTATTTCCCTCTTTGTTCCCTCTCTCCACAGTACTGGGGATTAAACCTGGAGCCTTATGCATGCTAGACAATTCCTGTAGCACCGAGCTACATCTCCAACTTGCCTGTGTCTCATTCTAATCTCCAATATTGATTGGTCAGCCTTGCTTGGGAAAGTAACTCCCTGACGGGTCTGAACAGAAGGCAGAGTCTCTCACTGGGAAGCAACAACATTTAAAAACTTCCTCTGTAAAATCCCTTCTAGAAAGAACCAAGAAGTACCCATTAAGACTGACCATTTCATGTCAGTGAACAGTCTGTACTATGAACAGTCTGTACTATGTGCATGTGTTTAGCTTTTTCATATCTGTATGATTTATTTCCCAGCTGTAGTTCCTCAAGGGAAGACTTATCCTGCACAGGGCATCACTGAGCTCTGGGAACAAGGAGTGTATGTGCCAAGCTGCCCTCTGGCACAGGCATGGCTTGCTTGCCATGCTGGTTTAGATAGCCTCTCTTATGCACCAGTATTTATATGAATGACAAATGGGGGCTAGATAATTACGTGGTTCTTAGTAGGAACTGAGTCTCTGTTGGAACCAACTCAGTCTCTCCTCACTATTTATAGCCTTCATATGTCCCAAATTTTCCAGTTCTGATTTCAAATATTCTATCCCACTGTCTCCAGAAGTACACTTTATGCTTGTCAGACCACATGTCAATTTATGGTTTGAGAAATGTAGTCACAGTATTATAATTACCTTTCTAAACACCACATTTTCTGACTATGAGACTGGAATTCTGCCTTTTTGAAACAAATTGGACATACGTAGGAAGTGTAAAACAATACTTTTTCTTCAAATATACTTGGTAAGCAATAGACTTGAATCTTCACCCAAAAACCATACAGATCTAAGATTAAATGATTATGTGTATGGCAGTTATCTTTAGTACCTTTCACCTAGAATGCGACTAACAGATAGTGAAATGGATGAATAAATGGAAATGTTATGTAGATTTTCTGTCATTGTTAATTATGCTTCTCCAATTATACTTGTGTTACTATGTGGAGACACACAGTTTTTCTATATTATGTGAGAAAGGGGCAGGTTTCTAACAGTAGTGATCCCCTATTCTATATTAGGCACTTCATCTGTTCTGTCTTGCTTAACACTCAGAACAGCAGGAGGACATGGGCATTTCAATCTTCACATCATAGATGGAAGAAAAGTCATTTTGAGAGTTTAAGAAGCTTGTGCAGGACACTCAAATAGTAAGCTGAGTATATGGTAGTTAGAATCAATTCAGGAAAGTATGATTGCAAAGTCACTAAGAATGAGAATTTCTCGTATTACTCTTCATTTTGCCCAGGCTGATAATGAAATTAACTAAAATCATTATTCGTCAGCCTCAAGCTCTCTATCGTCCCTTCAAGGGACATTTTGTGAATGTGATCAGCATAATAAATGTCCTGTTGCCTTTTTTACAGCTCCCTGGCCCATGTTTTGGTACTAGGGCAGTTAGGTGAATGCTTGGGGATGCAGGTAGCTAGAAGCTTTCAGAAGCTGCTTGGAGAGATGCCTCATCATAAGGAAACACTCCAGTGGAACTACATAGTGGGATGCCATCCCCAGATCTGATACTACCAGTGTTTCACAACCAAGGTCATCTACAGAACTGTATGTCCACATGTCTTAGGAGTCAGAGGGATGACTTCTTATTTCTCTGTACACCATCTGTGCCAACAGGTACCGCCCAGGGCATTAGTGCAAATGCCAATTGCTGGCTCCAGGCATTCACAGTTCTTTCAGACACACAACTTCTGTTCAGTTTGTGGGCAATGATCTTGACAAAAATGTTTACAGATGTAAGCATATGCACTACAGTTTCTGTAAAAGGAACGGCCCCAAAACTTAGAATGGTACCTGATTTAATTTGGTATTTAAAAGGTATTTCAAGCAAATGAATGAATCAGGGACTCAATGATTTACTTTCAGAATTTATTACAGAAAAGTCAACACAAGTCAGGGGTTGGCCTATTTTCAGAGCCTCTGGATGCCACTGTGAGCATGCCATTTGGAAAACGCAAATACCCTAGCAACTGGCACCAGCCTGACAGGATAGGCATTTGTGGTGCTCATGGAGGAGCAGTGACTAAAGAGTATGATTTGGAATTCTTTTCTTGGATATAGAATATCCATGAGTAGAAAAATTCTATGTCAAAAAATATAGTTTCATATTTAACTTTTCAAAGGGACCAAGACCAATAGTGTGTCCTTCATAGTTAAAGTGATCACTGATATTGCTGAAATTTGTGCTTCATAAATAATGTTCGGTCACCTCCCTCTGAGGATCCACTGAAGTGGTTTCTTGGGGAAATGCTGGTGGGTTTAATGTGTATCACTTTTAAGGTGCTGGAACAATCTAAATAAAGAGACTTACCAGCAGGTAATCTAAAGTATTCTTGGAGAAACTGGAGCTGTGTCTGGTTTCAGCTGCTACATCTTTTCATTGTAAAACTTAACAGTATGCCTGCCCCTAGGAAGGGATACTGAAGAAATTGAGCATAAAATTCAAATTGAGTGACTTCTAATTGACCAAGCAGGCATAAGGTGCTGCTTTGTTTATTCTAGACAGAGAATAAAACACATAGGGGCTTGCAGAATTTGCTTCCCACACTGTTAAAATAGATTAAGTAGGTGCTGGTGGGGGGAAGAGACTAAGTTCTTGTGTTGCTAACGTGACTGGAAATCCATAATCAGATTAAACCCACCTTCCATTATGTGACTTTGGGCTGATGAACTCTGGAATGAGTGACTGCACTGATGACAAGGTCTTCAGCCTCCCTGAGTATGGCAAAGACTGTAGTAAATACAATGGAGTAGCCATCTGATGTTTACTTCATGTCTACTTGGAATAGCAGGATGTATTTTTGAACATGGCTCTGCTGCAGTGAAAAGTAAGGCATTGCAGATCAACTCTTCATAAAAGCAAATTGCACTTTCTCCTGTACCTCCTGGAGAGTTGTCCCCACCCCAGGATGAAGAAGTGATCATTTATCTTGGGTTGGGCTTGACAACTGCTGAAGAGGAGACACCTTGTTCAGGAGCCAGTGATCTCCTGGAGGCAGTTACAGGACGGAGCGCCCTCCTGCTGCTAAACTGCTATTCCATCTGGCCAGTAGGCTGGAAGGAAAGACCAAGGATTGGAGGACGTATACTAATGAGGTGGGGTTACATATGTGCCAAGCTGCATGGTGCACTGGCTGGTGTCCCTCTTATGTGGGCAGAAGGCGGATCCCTGATGTGCACCAATCATTTCCATCTCTGTGCTGTTTACCACAAACCAATAGTTTGGGGTTAAAGAAGATAGATGGCCAAGGAAAAAAGAAAGTGAAGCCTTAATGGGAAATTTATAATAAAATGGTTTTATAAAGGGAATGAAAATGATTTAACAGTTCTGAATTTACTGAGAACAAAATTTCTTAAGGCCTGATTTCCTTTTACTTCACCTTTGTAGTATTTTGGAGGTAGTGTGTGTCTATACAAATAACAAATCTAGATTGCATTTGTTTTTATAAATTTAATTCAGTGATATCTCTCATAAATGTAAGACTTACAAAATATATAAAATGGCTCAATGGTTCTGAACTTGAAATGTGGGCTGAGGAGAAATGCTGTGTTAGTGATCAACTGGATTCAATTCAAAATTATTAAACAGCGGCAACAGCAACAACAACAACGACAATGAAGATTTATTTTTCTGATTCATAAATGACCAACTTCAGATTTAGCACATTGTTACATATGCAGTGTTCAAAATGAGTTTGGTGGAAAATTACATAAGTTTACTGTTAGCCTAGGATGGTGCCTAGAACACAGTTGGTGCTCAGTCAATGCTTGTGGCATAAATGAGTGAGGGACAGGAGCAGTTAGCATTCATTTAAGGGCTGAAAACATTAATACTCCTGACACAGCTATGGAACTCAATCAACTGGTGGCCTGAGGGAACACTTTACCATTACAATTTGTTACTGATACAACTCACAGGGCAGATGCTTATTATAAGACAGGGAATTAATGAGGCCAAGGATCTCAGTTTAATGCCCCTAGGGGCCAGTTATCTTTGTTCTATTCCATGGCTGCATCCACAACCCATAACCTTTGCCAGCTGTCACACACAAGGGCATGCTCTTTGTCACAAAGAGGCCCTGAAAGGAGAAGGAGAGGGATTAGCTCAGAATCATTACCACTTAGGAGAAATAAAGTTCACGGCATGTGCTCTGCAGAGGAGTTAGCTGGAACAATCAAAGAAATGAAGAACAGCATACTTTGTCGTTGAACTGGACCCAGTGCTACAACAACATATTGTGGTTCTATGTGTACAACGCTCTGGCCTTGTTGGCTATAGACAATCTAAGCCACATTTGCTGACCATGGAATAGTTCCAAAGCCCTGACTCAAGCAAAATGCTCAACCCACAGAATTCAAAATGGTCTTGGGCATATTATAATCACATATACCTTCCAGAAACCCCCTTTTGCTAAACCCATATATTTCAGATTATTTCAACATTACCTAGTAACATTCTTTGAATAATAGACTAGTATATTTTCTTCCTGGCAAACCTTACCTTGATCTGCATTATCATTTAGGACCCATCTGAAAACACCATTAATTTAAATAAGCAATAGAGACTGAAATAAAATTCCATTCATGCTTAACTCTCCAATGCGGTTTGGAAATGCTTTCTTCTTCAGCCAGTCTTATGTTACATGCTGGATGGTCTTTTCTTTGACCACCTCATAAAAAAAGGGCTCATAAATACTTTTCATGTGTTATTTAAACTAGCGGTACTCCCTGAGGCACTGCACTTCTATTTTTTTAAAATCCTTTGTGTATTTCTGAAGCATTTCTAACCCAGTAGCAGAGGTAAAAGTGTCTTCTAACTTGAGAGGGCTATGTTCTCTCACTATCAAGCCACAAATTTCCTTTGCTGATAAAAAAATTTCTCAGCAAAATGTTGCCAAATTTCTATGCTTTGCTTGTGAAAATAATGCATTGTGAGACATAATGGCAGAGTTATATATACATATATGTATATGTAATATATTATATATATATTCTAAATTCATATGGTGATATTGGGACTTTTCAACACATCCTGATACAGTCTGACAAACAGGAGCTTTGTTTTCTTAAAAAGATCTGTTGCCTCCTGATCAGTGTGGAAGAAGATAAGATAGAAGAGTGGTTGTCTCACATACAGAGATGTTATACTGTGTGCTGTGGTCTTCACTGAGAAATGAAATGTTTCATCCACACTGACCAGAATATGGGCTGGGTCCTGGCCTGCACTTTCTCAGTGTCCTGACTCAAAATTCCTTTCCCTATAGCATGTTAGCTCATTCTTGTATTTTAATAATGCTTGTCATTGCCACTTTGAAATAAATTTTACTTGGCTCTACTGCTCTATTCAACTCCAACATCCATTTCAATTTTGCATGAATTCACCATTGTTCTCTACTCTTATGAGGAGCTTGCAGTGATGTAGGGTAAGAAAAGAACCGAGAGATCACCTTGTCCAGCTTCTCTTCACATGCAGAAATGCTTCAAGATTCCACACAAATGCTCCTTCAGCGTATGTTTCCATATTCTTAAGAACACATAGTTTTTCACTTTTGAAAGTCATGTACTTCATGCTCAAATGAGGGATTCTAAACACAGATCACATCATCAACCCATTGAGGTCAACCACAGACAAAAGTCCTCTTATTTCTAATTGTCTATGGTCATCTCCACCTGGGTGAATTCAACATCCATTTAGAAAATCTTCGCTGAATATCAGATATGTTCTAAGTATTGTGTAAGTCACTGGACCCACAGATATGAGGTCTGAATAAATCACACCCTTATTCTCATGGAGTTTATATCGTATTGGGTGATAGATGATAAAGAAATATACAACATGTCCCATAGCCCCTCATCAGCTTTTTTCCCTTGTAAATTACTTCTTCACCTGTTTAATCTCACATTAGTAGTTTTTGAAGTGTGGTCCCTGAGAAACAGCAGTATCTCCTGAGAACTTGTTAGAAACACAAGTGTTTGGGCCCTATCCAGATCTGCTACACTGAAAGTTTAGTGGGTAGGGTCCAGCAATTTGTGTTTTACAGACCCCATGGGTGATTCTGATGCATACATAAGTTTGTGAAGCTCTCTCTAGATGGAATTACTACAGCAAGGTAGGAACTCCATAGTTTCCTTGATTTCTCAGTTTATCTCATTACCCCTGGTCACAAAGTTTCATTAATTGTAGGAAATGTCTTCAAAATGTGCCTGGTTTTAAATTCAGACCCTTCTGTGTTGTCTGATTTATAGCAACAACTTCATAACTGGTTTCCTAATAAGCATTTACTTTCCCATTCACTTTAGCCTATATTAAAAATCACGTTCTACTGTAAGATATAAAAATTCCTATTGGCTTCTTATTACCCTATAGATAATAGCTAACCTGTGTGAGCCACATGAGCCCCTGGATCATCCAAACAGAACTCACTTTAAGTCTCATCTGTATGCTCTGCAACTATTCATTGCCTTTTCCTAGTCCCTGATTACATCATCACACATCCCTTTCTGAGGCAGTCTCTGCAAATGGTTGTTTATTGTGACTACACGGTCACCCCAATCCCATCTTGAGCCTTTATTTCTGTTCATGTGTTTTTCAGCTGGAGAAACCATCCTTCAAAGACTGGACCAAATACCACCTCTTCTGTGAATTTTTCTGTGATTTCCCCTGGGAGAATAACTTGCTCCTTTAAATTCCCAGGCACTGTTTATATGTAATGGAAGCGTGCTTACATCTCTAACAGCCATTTTGGTAAAATACAACATGAGTTCCAGAGAGTATCTGATTAGTCTGGGGTTGCATGGCAAGGCAGTGGCAGAGTTCCCAGTTAACTTAGTCTTCTGGCTACTAGTCCAAGGTAATTTCTTCTGTATTTCTAAAATCCTATTTTGCATGTTTAGTGGCAAGTGTGGTGAGCAGTTTTTTTTCTTTTTTTCTTTTTTTTTTTCTTTAGATGTTACCTGTGAAATCCAGGAGATTCTTCCTAATCCCACTTGAAGTGGTAGTCTTTGTTTCTGCTCTGTTGAAAGCTGGAGAAACTTTAGGATCATTTTATGCTGCTGGAGTCTCCTGCTGAATTCCCATACTATCAAGATTTTCTTACAACATCTGGCTACTTTACAGGACATTTCATGGAGCAAATCAATTAACATTTAAAAGTAGGGGCAGAGAAAGAAAATATTTGAATGGTAGCATAGCACTCTCAAAATTCCCTAGGAGACAGTTGATGGCTGAATTGCACAAATCCTTGTAACAAATTATTTCTATATAATACAACTTACACTTATGCAAAAGTATAACAGAAATGATAAACAAAGAGATAGGTCTGTTTATGCTGATTTAAACATTCCACAATATATACCTGTATCAAAACAGCACATGATATCCTGTGAATATGTGTAATTTTTATGTTTTTATATATCAGATAAAATAAGTGTAAGTTTAAAAATATATAAGCATTCTATTTTCAAGTTTAAATCAGGGTCCTCAGATTCTTCAGACTATGGACAAAATATGCATAGACATAACAATACACACATTCTTAGCTTTTCCCTTGATTTGTCTTTCCTTTAACAGTGGACTCTAAGGCTAAGACTATGGGTTAAGAAATGCCACTTAGCAAGAAAGGCCCTGAGGGTGTTTCTTTCAAGATTTAGTCATTGAATTCTGACAAAATGATGCAGGAGGATCTTGGCAGTCAGTGGCTACTGCAACCACTTGAGTAGTGCTTGATGTACTCAGAACACATAAGCTGTTTCCACTTGTGAAATTAAGCCCTAGTAATTCACTTCAAACGGATTAAACTGGTGGCTCTCTTCAAGCCTCAATAGGTATGCATGTGTAATGCACACATACACAGAAATGCACACATCACACTCACTTACCTCCATGTGGAACATAAACACCACAAGATGCCAGTACATCTAAAATTCCTAGAGTAGTTCTTGACACTTAGTCACTGCCCAATATACATGTCATTGAATGCATAACTGAATATAGTTAGAGTAGGACTAATGCTTGCATGGACATTTTAACCTAGTAGAGTCACCATCAAATTCTGTGATATTTGGGAAATTACCTAAGTTCTCTGATTCAGAAAAACTATCTGTATAGAGAGATAATAGCATTTTCTTGTAGAATGGTGTAAAGATTAAATGAAATAAATACAAAGTGGTCCATCACTGAGTAGCAGTTCTATGATATCAGCATATTTGACCTGAGACTTTCTTTATCTGTAAGATGGGTACTAAATATAGGATGTCTGACCTACCTAGGGATTAATGAGGAACCATTAGTTCACAAATATGAATATACTCAATAAGTAGGCGGTATCGTGGAATGTAAGGCACTGTTATCTCATGTCTTTGTTAGGGGTTATAAAGAAAAAGATGTTCCCTGGCACTCCACATTCTTCTGAGCAAAAGTGAGGATCTTTAATTAAAATGACTTTGAGATCACAAGCTTTGCCCTAATTTTAATCACCACTCAAGCATGATCAAATGAATTTTCCCATTAAGAACCTCTTTAAAATAAAAGGGTCATCTCTATCATTTGACTTCTATAAACAATTCTGGGAGGGAAGGAAAGGGAAGATTCAGTCCTAAGTAGTCTATAAAATGAGGGCCGGTCACTGTTCTTTAATCTGCTTGAGCCTCTTTGGATCTCACTTTTCATTTAGTTATTTACCACTCTTTCACTAGCCACCTCCCAGCCCCCTCACACACTGAAGTGATGTGGGCTCCTGGCTTTGTTTTCCCTTTCTTTTTTCCCTGAATTCTTTTCTCATGCTGTGAATGGTAATGGACTATGATCTGTTGGAAATGGGAACCTAGCAATAACTACAGAATGAAGTCTCGCAAGTTTGAAGAATGGAGCCAAGCTGTGTGATTTTCTAAACATTCCGTTGCATTAATACCTTGTGGGTCCCTAGGGACACTCATCTAAATCTCTCCAAACACTCTGGAGTTTGGTTAATCCTGAGCGTACCCATAGTGAGACATTCCCACATTTCGGAGGGGCTGTGAGTGAAGCCCCTGCTCAGTCAGGAAGCTGCTAAGGAACCTGGGTGAGCAAAGGAAATTTCTACCCAGAGCCCTGTTATCTCTCAGCATATGCAGGCACACCCAGCAACTCCTGGAGCAAGACCTGGGGAAAGAACGAGGAAGTTTGTTTCAAATAAAAATAAACTTTAAAATGGAACAAGAAACAGATTGCTTTAGTTTTCATTTCTGAAAGATTCTGTATTTGCCAAGCAATGGAATTAAAAGAATCTGTCTGTAATCAACTGCTTTCAAGGGGCCTCTGCCTGGAATTCTCCCCATGACCAAATTAATTATTAATAGTTGTTCATTCAATAAACATTTGCTGAGCACATTCCAGGTACTGTTGTAGGTATTAGGGAGAGAGAGAAAAAAATATTGTGTGCAAAATTGTCCCTTAAAAAAAAACATACATTGCCCTGAAAGAATATGCTATGTAAAGAGAGAAGCAAATTTAAAAACACTGTGTGATATTATATACATCAAATGCATACATTTGTGAGCTTATCCTTCAGCCTTAAAAATGATTTCTTGGGCCACAGATTTAACTAAGTGGCTTAACTACTTGCCTGTTAAGCCTAAGATCATGAGTTCCATCCCAGGTACCAAACAAAAAAAAAATTTTTTTCTTTCAGGAAGACTTCCTTGAATTTTATCTACCTGAAAGTATTTCTCTGAACTACTGTTATATCTGTGCTTCCCTGGTGGAATTTTTTACCTTGTGTTATGGTTCTGTACACCTATTATTTCCATTAATAATCTCTAACTCTCTTGAGTATAAAGTATCTGATTTATAGAAATTACCTTCTGAGTACCTGGTATAGAAACTTGCACAGTAAGTACTTAATAAATGTTTCTTAATGAATTAACAAAGGAATGGATGATTCAAAGTTGGCCAATAATATGAGATGTTATACTTTAAAACAAGCAAATATAAATCTCCATACAACGAAAAAGTATCACAGGTAACTTTTCAAAAGCATGAAAGGAAGACGTTCTAAATAAGATATGAATATTTAAAGCAAATTCCCAACTATATCAATGAGAAATTTAACTATGGCTGTGTGGGTAGTTAAAATGGTTGTTCGTTCTTATCATTCATTTCAGTAGACAAACTGAACAACAAATGAATGGTAAGAGTCCTAAATTATTCTAAACTCAGACACAAACCTATAGTATATGCTATCTATATTGCTATTTTGTCAAAATTTCTAGCTTAATGAATAAATACTATTTCCCTGCATCCTTCTTTGCTTCAAATTAGTGTCCAGTGAATGGGCCAAGATCACTTTCCCATCCTGATGGTTAGTCTTTGGTGTCACATTAGTCAGACTTCCAGTCTTACGTAAATTTGGAGGAGAATTTTAAGCAACAGTGAAAAGAAATGAGGAACAGTAGAAATCATAGAATTGTAAGGTGAGGCAAGAGAACTGACATTTCTCTAGGAAAATAGGCAGAAGCAAAGAAAAACGTCAATTGCTTGGAAATAACCAACAGGATCCAGGTGAAAAATAAGAGGCAGAGCCTAAGGGTATGGATGATAATATAATATTAGCCTTAGCAAAGTAAGAGTGCCTGAAAAAACGGCAACTCATTTGTTTGAGTTCTCAGAAGCATCCTCCTAATAAAGCTTAGTAACGGAATGTTAGATTTCCTTTGATGGATACGGAATACATTTGGGCATACAGCTGTGTGCCTCTCCTACTCTGCTGGGCCTTCTCATCTTTCTAAGTGAGAGAGTAAACTTTGCCATAGTTTTTTGGCATGGTCGACCATGTACCAGATTGAGAGGAGGGAGGTTGCTTTTTCCTGCTGGGAGGGAGGTTGGAGCTACTTTGTGTTCTACTGGGATTCCCTTTCAAGGAATATCTTGGACTAAACAGTCTTTTTCCTGATGGATTATATTTTGGATCATCCTTACCAAGGATATAATTATGGGTTGTTAACATTTTTTTGGACTTTGATTTGGCCGTTGACTACAACGTTTTTGAAAACCTGTTTTCATTTAATTTCATTTCCTTTTTCCTGTTAAGCACATCTTTGGGCTAGTAGAGAAGAACCTCAGGTTTCTGGAATTGTTTGTGTTTTGTGCTCAATCCATGTTGGACACTGGAAGGAAAAAAAAAAATAAAGTAAGGAACTTATGGCTTCTGTGGTTACCTTTTAAGGGAAGCCAGAAGCCACACCCTGACCTGCCTTACGTGGTTAATCCTGACATTGAAACAATAGTCATTTAAAACTAGCATAACATTACATAAGCCATTTCCTTCCCTTCTAGAATGTGGAGGGATATGTGAGAATCAAAGAAAAATCTGTGACCCTACTACTCATATTTTCCACAGGCCTCCAATTATCCTTTCATCTGTACCAAATATGGAGGGTGATGTTAAAAGCTTATGTGAGAATTTGGCAGAGTTATGTACATGAATGTTGTCTCTGGTCTGGTTTCCAAAACCATTCTGGTAATTTGGAAAATTTGCCAGGGAGCGCCAATTGTTCTACAGGAATTTTCAGTTCAATTCTTAGACAGTGGCTTTCTGTGGTTGGTTTGGTATCATTTTATCAAAAGAATACAAAATAAGCACGCAATAGAATTTTTGCTTACTTCCTTTTTGGTAATTGTGTTTGGCATACATATGACAGGTCAATTAGAAGTATCTTTAGAAGACACAAGAATTTTGTTGTTTGAGAAGAACATGGTGACAAGAATGAAGAATAGTCTTAAAGATGACTTTGTCAATCTAATGCGAGGTAGCTTTTTGTTTGCCACCAAACAACAGGTGCTACTGGTTTCATTTATTCATTCATCCAACAGATATCCACTGAGTACTCTGGGTCAATGCCATTCTAATGCTAAGAATATAGACGGTAAGAAGAAACTATAGCTCTTGTGAAGATCTGTCTAGTAAAGTCACGTAATAGTGAAGCAATGTTCACTTTGATTAGAAACGTGATGATCACTAAGCTGCTTTTTCAACAGCTACCATGAAAATAACTTTATTGTGACAATGCCTTGCTGACTGGTATCATTCTTATTTAATTTTAAAAATTAAGATCTTTCAGAATAGCTCTGGAAGAGGTGCACGCACCATGACGACACAAAGAAAGCATTAAAGGACAAGATTTAAGAGTAGGTTGTGCATATCCCTTGCTGACAGCATACACTCTTTTGGAGGAAGGATTTATTGGTCTGGCCAGGTGCAGTTCTCCCTTTCTTAATGTACCAGCTGGACTTCCCTCACAAAATCTTGGCCCATAAGTTTGTTTCCAGTCTGTGGATTTGTTCTGCTGATGGACACATGCCACACAGAAGCTCATCCTTGGCAAGCAGTGGGTGAGCTGCAGTCAAACTCTCTACCTTCCATCCCCTTCCTTTCTCAGGGCCATTGACCACCACTCTTCTCCCCTCCACCAAGCCATCCACCAAACAAATAAATGCTTATACGCATATTAATTGACCTCTTTGGGTATAAATAAACCATTGAAAAACTGAGGAAAATATCTGCTGTCAGGTGACAATATAAGTGGCATCTTTTGCCTGGCATCACCAATTATCAGAGTTAACAAGGCTTAGTAAATAGATTCTCTCATCCCTGTCTCTATTTCAAGAAAGAAAAAGAAAGAAACTGACACACTCAATTTTTTTTTCTCTTTTGTTTTTACCATTCATGTTGCGATAGATTTGTAACTTAGTACACTTGCCAACAAAAATTTTAGCGCTCTGTGGCATATGTTTAAGAAAGATTGCTGCTATATAATTGATTTTTTACTTAAATGTTGATAATATCCTTCCTAACTTCAGATTACTTAGTAGTGATTCATCAGGGATGAATGGTAATATCATTTTTCTTCCATCCTGGTACCCAAGCCAATATAATCGCTAATTGGAATTTTAGGAGATCAAAACGTTATCAATACTATATATATTAATGATTTTTAACTTTTAACTTCCCAACTTGATCATAGGGAAGCAGAGTCGCAACAAATTTTTCCACCAGGAAAATGGTATCTTATCATAAAAGGGAAGAAAGAGAGGAGTAATGAAAGGGAGGAATCAAGTTTAATGCATTCTATTTTTTCCCATTGACAAGAAATCAGGTTCTCAGCTTGTTAAATAACTTTAAAAATACAGAAGTTTCCTGGTTATTCTCTCATTGGGTTCCGAATGCTCATGGCTTTGAAGTAAGCCTCACTGGTGAGTGGTTGGACATTGAACTAATGAGATTTTACTGTTTTGAACAGGTGGTCAAATTTGGAGGCCCCTTGAGCCTAAAGGCAACTGCTGATTTACAAGGATTCTGTAATATACGCAGTCTTGGCTGATGCTTTTGTTGTTGATTTAGGCTAGAGCAAAGGTGTAGATTTTGTGATGTCGTAAAAATGTCAAGGGATTGATTTGAGAATATGTAATACCTAGAGGTAGCCCCATTAGGAGCCAGCATCTTGTGTGGCTTGTGTTTGAGAATGTCTTAGGAAAGCCTGGGCTTTCACTGTGGTGGTGTGTTCTAGAAGAGGAGGGTTTGGGTAAATTGTTTATTTACTGGGTAGAGCCCAAACATTTCAGAAACTGTGATTCTTGCTTTCTTCCTCTTTCCTTTGCTTTCTTCTCTTCCTTCTTTCCCTCACTCTTTCCTTTTCTTCTTTCCTTCCTGCCTTCCTTCTCTCTCTCTTCTATCTTCCCTCTCTTGTTGATGAGCACATTAAAACAAATTTCAGGATGTTCCTCAAGTTATCTGTATGTCTTAGTATGAACTGCTTTTGTGGCACCGGGGATTGAACTCATAACCTTGTGCCTGCCAGACAGGCGCTTAAGCCATTGAGCCAAACTCCCAGCCCTAGTTTTTTGAGGCAGAGTCTCACTATGTAACTCAGGCCAGCCTTGTGCTCGCATTGTAGCCCAAGCCGGCCTTGAACTCACAATGCTCTTCCTACCTTAGCCTCCCAAGTGCTGGGATTAAAGGTGTGTGCCACCACGCCCAGCATGAATTGCTTTTAAAATGGACATTTTCTTCAAAATATAAACATAATCATTCTTTGGTGTCATCTAATGCCCAGTTTATCCAACTTTTTATAATCTCAAAATCATTTCTTTCAGTTTTTTTCTTCATCTCAGGTCCCACATACGGGTACATATTACACTAGGCTGTTAAATCTCTTACTCTGAATAATCTCCTCTGAGATAAGGACTGTCTTATTTTCATTTTATAGACAAGAAAGCTCAAAAGACTCTACAGGTAATGAGAGGAAACTGTGATCTCTCCAATTCCCTGCATGTTTCTGTCCTGTTTTCCTCTCTCTCTCTCTCTCTCTCTCTCTCTCTCTCTCTCTCTCTCTCTCTCTCTCTAACAAATGCATTATTTCTATTGAGGCTGGGATCATGTTCTGTGCCTATCTTACTTTTCACCTTAGTGTTTGATTCTGAGTGCACCTTGAAGGAGTGTCAGAAGATGTGAGCATTTCTAGTGTAGAATTTGTGTTACATGTGTTTGTGGCTTTTCCTGAACCACTGCAGATTTCTTTCTAAGAGCAGAATATATTTATTGAGAGAAAGAAAGCTTCTGTCTGAGAGAGAGACAGAAGGCGTCCCGAATGGGTTGCCCAGCCATTGCAGATTAAAAAGAGGCGGACTTACAGGAACTGTGAAGCGAGGCCTGCGGCCTGCAGGAGGAGGTGCTCCCTTGTTCTCCTGGTAGTTTCCAGGATTTTCCTGGGTACTCTAGTCAGTCCCAGGATCTCTGTGGGAGAAGAAAAGGCCACTTATGAGATAAATAGGACATGTTTATTTCTTTATTCTTAAAAAGTAGATATTTAGTTTCACTGTTTAAACCTGGTAACTAGTTTAGGTACATATTAGGGACAGAGTTTTTAAATTTAAAATTGTGTTTTCCCTAGCAGAAGTCCAGAAAATATAACTTCCTTTCAGGTAGCAGTGAGAGGGCAGAGGAATCCCCTGCTGGTCCCTTGCTTTGGTGGGGGTTGTTGGATCAAAGAAAAACACAGGAAACATTTCATACGTCCATAAAAACCTCTGATTTACCTCTGCCCATCTGGCCAGGCATTCCCTTCCTCCCAGAGGTAGAGAAGCTATGGCAATGCTCCCAAGCCACATCTCAGACACAAGATTTGGCTAGCCCTTGACATACTTCCCTTACGTCTTCCTATAGATTTATCATCTACTTTATCCAAAGCAGCTTAGAGTCAACTTTACTTAGTACCTACAGCCTATTTCAGTGTCTGTTTTAATATGTTCTTGAATGCCTTCTGCAAATGTACTGTTCAATAATGGAGCCACTAGCAACAGTGCAAGGACTTAGTAGCCACAAAAAGTTGGTGGTCACTGTACTGGACAGCAACAGAAACAGAGTACTGGTGGCCCTACACAAGATCTCATTGAGTAGCATTGTAACTCCCTCAGTGAGAGTAATTCGCTGATGTTTAAGTGGGGATTCTTTTGGTCCTATGTTCCCAACAATAGTTCTCAGTGTCTTCTACGTATTTGATACCACTGAAATCTCTCACTTCATTACTTGGACCTTGGATACCAAAGTATTCCATTTTACTGAGCCCAGAGAGGTAGCTTTCGTGGTTTAAGGGAACTTCCCATCACTTTGTTCTTTCTCTCCCACAGTTATTTCCACTAATGAGCTGATGGATTCTTAGACGCTTCAGCTCCACTGAAGTTTTAGGATTTGTAAATGATATCAAGCCCTGTGTGCCAAGTTTCTCCCCATCCCTGTCTGTACCCACAACAGTCAGGGCACAGAGCATCTTTTAAAATGTTTTCATTAATACATGTTTGTGATAGATGATGAATATGGTTTTTATCATGGGGTATTGATATAAAACATATCACATCTTGATCCATTTCACTTCCTCTTCTCCTCCTGTCCCTCCCATCTCCTCCTAACTCCAGAGAACTTTCCCATCTCCACAAAGTCTACATCTCTGTTTTCTATCATTTTTTATTTTGCTCTTTAAATTATTTACAGTTCGTGTTTCTCATATAAGAGAAATCTGTCTTTGGTGACTCTGTCACTTTCTTATCACTTAAACTTTTTGTCAGAGGCTTCCTCCAGGCTGTGGTCTTTCTCTGCTTGTAGCACTGGATCAGAGTCTCCAACACTACCCCAGGCAAGACTTCCTGTCCTGCCAGGAATTGACATTTGTGCAAACCTTGATGCTGCTGTCTGCCTGGCCTGATTTGAGACTTTGCTGCTGCTGCTGAGTCTCTATTGATGTTTTCCTCTTAGATCCCCCTCTGCACCCTTCCTGAACCATGTCTGAGATTGTTCCTGTACTGGACTTAGACTAATTTTTTTTAACACTAAACAGGGCTGAATTTGAACCATTTGTCTGCCACCCACATGTGATCTTGCACAAGCCCCTCAGTCACTCTGATCATTCTGTACCTGCTTTATAACTGCAAAGACAGATGTTGATAAGATCTAGGCTGTGGGTTAGATGCTGGCTGGCTCTTTTAATCTCAGTGTCTTAGGGTAACTCCATACAAACAAACTTATGTATTCCCCTCTTTTCATCTCTCCAGAGTCCTTATATCCCAAGTCTTTTCTCATCTAGCAAATGCTATATTTCTGTAATGATCATGTGATTATTTAGGTGACCCAAAACACTAATCAATTCAATTAAAACCTGGCACCTCCTCTGTTCACCAAAGAAGGGAGTGAAATTTCCTCCCTTTGAATTCCTATACATTTCATTGATTTATTTATTTGCTGGTATATTTGTGCACAGTGTCCATTGTTTCCTACTTTTCTTATATTCCAGGTATCTAACTACTATCTGTCTGTCTATCTATCTATCCTATTTCCCTGACTGAGCTTTGAGCCTTTCTAAGCAGGATCTTGTCATTAGGGTCTTAACCAAAGCTCTTCCATCTCATAATGCTTGACGTGGTGTTATGGTTATGGTTCTGTGGTCCCACCAAGTCTCATGTAATCATGACATGGACGCTGCAGAGTCTGGTGTTCATGACTGGTTTGTTGTCAAGAACTGGGACTGGCAATGTGAGTGCTGCACTCACTCAGGGGTGGAGCCAGCATACAGTGCAAGGGCAGTTGAAGGCAAGTTTCTCTTTTGCTGGTTCATGCCTTGTTGTTTGTGGCTGCCATGAATAGCTGCCCCATCACACCACTCTGCCTTGCAGCCAGCTGACAGTGGACTGAAACCTCCAAGAACTGTAAGAAATAAACCTTTCCTTCCCTAATTTTGGGCATCAGGCATTTCTGTCTCAGCAATGAGAAAAAAGTAACTAAGACATGTGGTATTTTAAGGACACAAGGTACTCAGTACACATTTAATAATGAATGTGTGAATCCTCGAGAGCACTTTTGGAGTAGAGTGGTATTGATTTTCACTTACTCTCTCATTTTGAATCTCATGCTAGTCTGGGATAAAGGGAAGAGGAAATGAAAATGGTATTAGAAATAGTTGAATAGTTGCCTGCTGTCCATCTTCCCCAGGCATCTGCCTAGCTTATTTTATTTGTTTATCTTATTGATGAGACATCTGCCACCTGGTGTCTTTCTTCATATGTAATAAAAATGGAATTGACAATAAATAAAGAAAAACTCTTCTTAAGAGCTTGCATGCCATGTAGCTTTTTCAAAATCTCATCAGTCAATACAGTAGAACCAAATGCTCTTCAGGGACTCAGTATGTGTCAGGTATTCGTCCCACTGAGGAAGGCATTTCCTTGACCTTAGAAATGGAGGCTACTGCAAGCATGCTCTAGAGAGCAAGACAGAACCTCAGCTGCACTCAAGTTTCTATTTTTTGTCAAGTTTCTTTCCAGTGTTTCTTGAGTGAACTGGAGTTTATGATAAACTGGAGTTTTGCATGAGTGGCTCTCCTATGGGAAAGGCTATGTACTTACCTTGAACTGAGTGGTTCATGTATCCCACACCATTGCTCCACATCAGGAATCCAGGTGGCCTCCTATTGCTAGGTTTACTAGGGATAATGGGTCTAGAAAATCTCTGACACCTTCCATCCAGCCCTTATGGAGTGGACTTCCAAAGAGCCTGGTTGCTCCAAGGGCCTGCTAAGAAGTACCTGCCCTTAGTCAACCTGGGATATCAAAGCATTTTCCTCCACGCTGCCAAGTCTGCCCAAGAGACTTAAGATGTCAGCTGCAAGAAATTAGAAGCCAACATCAAGGTTGGATGTCATTGTACTAAGACTACTTTAATCCTTGACACTATCTGCAAGTTAATGGGTATTCTGCAAACTACCCTCTGGCTAGGTAATTCACTAGATAAACTCAAAAAAACACATAGCAAGTTTTGAAACTCACAGGTCTGCTTTACTATAGGGTGAGGAAACAGATAAAAGTCAGTCAAAGGAAGAGAGCAAAGGATAGGAAGGTTCTACACATAGTGCCCCGTATCTTCAAGGATATAATTCTCTGACGTCAAAGTGTGACAGCATCATGGAACATTGCCATCCAAGAAGATCACCCAAGTCTCAGTGTCCAGTTTGTATTGGAGCTTTACTGCATGGGCATTACTAACTGATTCTCTGCATGGCTGAGCCCAGCCTCCAGGACCACTTTGTGTTTCAAACTTCTGCTCTGAAGCACATGGCTGATCTCCCTAAATAAAAGCATTCCTGACACATGTGATATAGACCACCTCCTAGAAGCTGAAGATGAAGGCCAGATTTCTCTTGAGGCAAGGCTAAATTCTTTACATCATTATCTAGCAAGTCTCTTCAACATTCCCAGGTTTTCTGTCTGTGGTCTCTTCTGGTAAGTCCATGAAAACAAAACTAGCAAACCCATCACTATGTCATACCTCTTGTAAGTCCATGGACCCAAGCTTCATCACATGCCAGGTTATTACATACCACCATGTATTAATTCACTAAGTTCATGGTGCAAGCTGGCAATCAGTACACCAGAGATTTTTGTCTGTGAAGTCCCAGAAATCACATGTACTGTAATAGTTTGCAAATACGTTTGTATTTGTCTGTAGGTAAGGGATCTGAACTTGTATACTCCATCAAATTTCTAAGAGGTATGTGTCTTCTAACAGGTTAAACATTCCTGGTCCAGATGAAAGTGAGTTTTCTTCCTTCTCACCATCATCACTGCACTGGCCCTCTATGAGCTCCAGGAATCTTGCTTACCAGGAGCAGAGGGTGTGGTGGAGACCTGGACTCGCAGGGTAAGGGCAGTTTTGCTATCTTGATTTACAAAACTTCTTGGTTAATTCTAGCAGCATCAAAGCAAGTTTTTCTTCTGTCTTTCCTGTGCTCTGCAGGCCAAGAGTTTCTTGGGCTAAAATAAACAATTGAAGTTTCATCAGACTCCACAGAATGAAGGAAAAGTTTTAGGTTTCATACTTTTTCTATTATATAACATTATTATGCAAATCTCAATTCTTCAATCTTTGTAGTTTATTTAAACTTAAAAATAGTACTAAAGGTTATAAATAAACCATGTTTACAATAAATATGCAGCTGGTAATGTAGCCTCTGAAATAATAAACTACCTATTCCTGATGGTCAGGCTTTGTATATACCACCCTTAGGTTTTGATTAACCTATCGCTGGCTGGAGGAGGTGTGTATGAGGAAGCCTTCTATTTGTTTTAAACTGTAGGACCTCCTCCCCCAAACATACATGCACACTTTATTTTTTATCTCTTGTAGTTCTTACATAATCATGGAAATTATGATGTTTTGGTGCCAGGCAGGATTCGACTTTGTTTTACTTTTAGAAATCTTAAGTCTGGTCATAAAAAAAGATATTTGTTTATTTTCAGCTCATTTTAATCAGGCTTTAAAACATCTTGGTTGTCAGCATAGAAGGAAATAGCATTTGATGCTCAGTATTTCTGATTCAGTTAGAGATATTACTTAAGTACTGTCTGGTACATGATTCAATGCTAGAGTCTGTGAGGGATGTAAATATGAGTACTTACCCTTGAAGTACTTACAGTCTAGGAGGGAAGGTTAGAGGGCCCCAGTACTAACAATAATTTAGTACTGGGGCCCTCTAATCACAAACGTTGGTTTTTGTGTGTAATATAAAATTCTAGTGACTTTTTGCAGAAATAGAAAAAGCCATCCTAAAATTCATGTGGAATCTCAAAGGAATCTAAATAGCCAAAATAATCTTTAAAAAGACTAATAAAATTAGAGGTTTCATAATTCCTTATTTCAAAACTTACTACAAAGTTACAGTTATCAAAACAATGTGCCACTGGCAACAAGACAAATATATAGGTGAATAGGATAGCACAGAGATCTCAGAAATAAATCCTCACATATATGAGTGTATGATTCTTGGCAAAGGTGGCAAGAAAAAGCCTTGGCCTTGGAACCAGTGCCATGCGTGGGCTGCTGCCAGACTGGGGACAGCCAGACCCAAGCCTTTCCCTGTGAGCCAATGCCATTTGTAGACTGTGTGGGGAGAAAACAAGGCCATACCAGGAAGCAAGCCCTGCCTTGGAACCAGCACCATGCACAGGCCTCCACTGGACTGGGGACAGCCAGACCCCAGCCCCTTCTGGCACTCAGGCTGGCAAACAAGAACTACCAATGCTCCCGCTGTCCTGTAAGTGACCAGCTGATTAGGAGAAACACAGGCTGTGATGATAGCTCTCCAGGTGAAATCCAATTGGAGGCCTGTGGTGCTTTAGTGTTTAATTGACCTTGCAGGTCTAGGGCAGGTGGTCTGATCATTGGTTCGGAGGATAGTGGTATACAGTGTGACATCTAGGGGGAATCTCCTTCTGAGGGTTGTAGCCATTGTTGATTCCCTATGGTCTTATTTTGGAGTCCTATATTGTTTTCATTATTTTGTTGGACTGGTTTTTATTCTCCTCTGTTTTGCTTGATTATGTTAAATCCGATGTCATGAGCAGCTATTTCAAAGACAGTAAGTTATATTATGGTAGCCATTTTGGATTTGTTCTTGGCTTGTTTTGAAGTCCTTTATTGTATTCATTGTTTTGTTTTTATTGTTTCTATTCTATTCTATTCTGTTCTGTTTGATTTTTACTACGTCCGAAGGTATCTGCAGCTATTTTGAAGACAGCAAAAGGCATTATGGTAACTATTGTTGGTTTCATAATATTCTGAAGTCCTGTATCACTTATACTAGCTTGTTTTGATTGACTTTATCAACTTTAAAATAAAATTAAGAAAAAAACAAAGGTGACAAGACTATTCAACAAGAAAAGGATGTTCTTTTTCATGAAAGTTACTAGGGAAATCGGGCATGGTGGTGTACGCCTTTAATCCCAGCACTCGGGAGGCTGAGGTAGGAGGAACGTTGTGAGTTTGAGGCCAGCTTGGGCTACAACGTGAGCACAAGGCTGGCCTGAGCTACATAGTGCGACCCTGTCTCAAAAAAAGCAGGGCTGGGAGTTTGGCTCAGTGGCTTAAGCGCCTGCCCTGGCAGGCACGAGGTTGTGAGTTCAATCCCTGGTGCTGTAAAAAAAAAAAAAAAAGAAAGAAAGAAAGAAAGAAAGTTACTAGGAAAACTGGATATACAAATGCAAAAGAGTGAAACTTAACCTCCATCATACACCATAAGTAAAGATTAACTCAAGATGAGTGTTGGCACATGTCCATAATCTCAGGACTCTGAGAGGCTGAGTCAGGAAGATTGCAAGTTTGAGTCCAGTCTGGGCAAATTGACAACTTAGCAAAACCCTGTTTAAAGATAAAAAATCAAGAAAGGCTAGGAATGTGACTCAGTAGAAAGATCACAGTTCAGTCCTCAGTATCATACACACACACACACACACACAACCACAAAATGTGTCAAAGACTTAAATGAAAAGGTCAAAGTATAACTCTCCTAGAAGAAAACAGCAAAGCCTTCTTGACACTGAACTTGACAACAAGACTGTTTTATGGTACGGTAGAGAAAACAAGCTAGTGGCTAAGGTTAAAGATCTGGGTTCAAAAGTCAAAACTACTGCTTTCTATGTGTCTAATATTAAGCACGTTATCTACCACTTTTTGGATTCAGCTTCTGATATTAGAACAGAAGTTAGAATAAGAGAATAATGATGGGGAAATGAATACACTTGAAGAGTTAATCCCCTGCCTGGCATACAATTTATTATCAGTACGTGTTTGTTAGCCATTACTAACCATTTAGGGGGAGGCTGCATAATATAGCAGTTAAGCAGGTGGGCTTTGAGTCAGAATTCCTACATTCATATCCTATTTTTACCTTTTAGCATCTCTGTGACTTTGGGCAACTGCTTTATAGTTCAATAATTGAGGACATTTTTATTCTTTATAGCCAACATTTTTATTCTTTATAATATTATTTATCTTACAAATAAATAAATATAAAATATTCTATTATAAATTATTATAAATAAACTTATTAAAATTATTATGAATATTTTATTATTTATAAGATTTTTATTTATATCTAAAACTTTGTAAGATAAATAGGATTTATTTATAATAAATAGTAGTTTATTTATAATAAAATAAATCTTTGTAAGATAAATAGTATTTATCTTACAAAGTTTTAGGTACTGAATGAGATAATCCTCTTGTATAGCTGTTCAAAAAGTGTTAGTTGTTCTTTCTGCTACTGTTACAGCGCTCAGCGTCAGGCACATGGTAGCTGCTCATTTAATGGACTGTTAAGTTGCCTTAATCCATGATATCCAGGAAGTGTTCAATGATATGGATAAATATGTTTTATAGCCTATCAGGAAAAACAAGATAAAAAGTTGAAAATGAAATTTCATCTCCACTTTGTAAGAAAAAATCAGAGAAAAGGGATTACAAAGAAATTTATCACAATATTAACAGCAGTCAATACTTACATGAGAAAGTTATTTTTAATTTGTTTATGTTTATGGGTTCTTCTAAAACTTTTTACCATGAGCACATACTTTGACCATTATAAAATACTCAAATGCAGTTAAATTAGCTAGAGAGAGGGACAAGTATCAATTCTGTCTGCCATCACTAGGGATTTTGGCTTCTAAGAGTAGTTAGAAAGCTCACGTACAGTGCAAAGATCATCACCTTTGCTATAATTTGGACCTTGACTATCTCCAAAGACTTAAATGAAAAGGTCAAAGTATAACTCTCCTAGAAGAAAATGTTAAAATGTTAGCTTTTATGTTAAAATCTTACCTTTCAGGATGTCACCATGGGGAGATAGTAAAACCTTTAAGAGGTAGGACCTGATGGGAAATCTCTTGGTCACTGTAGCTGTGCCCTTGAAGGGGATTAAGGGATCTCCAGCTTGCTCCTCACTCTCTTGTTTCCTGACCATGAGGTGTATGGCTTTGCCCTGCCATGTGCTCCCACCATATTGTGCTACCTTGTCACAGGTCCAAAGCAACAGTGCCAACCAACTGTGGACTAAAATGTTCAACGCTGTGAGCTAAAACAATCAATTTATGAAGAAAAAAATCTTATCTCAGGTATTTGGTCAGAGTATAGTATCAGGAATCTAACAGCTCTGAAGAGGTAAATGTGGACAATTCTACTCTTTATTTTTCATGTGCACATGTGCACCAGTCTCCTAGGCAGTCCAATATCTCACGGAAGGTAACAAGTCTTTGCCATAGAAACTCTCACGCTTTCCTTCTGTCTAATTCAGGGTCTAGCACAGGTATTAGCGTTTAGTGCATGAATGTTCACCCAATGCACACTGAAAGGTAAATAGCATGAATAATAGAGTGAGAAACTCAAGCTGGTGCTGCCACTGTAAAAGGTTGATCTGCTTGGATGACCGAGGGCTTCACTGCCCAGAGGGGACAAGTGGAAGGGAAAGCAGGGGTAGACTATGGGAAGAAATACAGCTGCATACATTCAACTGAGCATGACCTTCAAAACATGCAGCTCCAGGGAAGCAATTGCCTCTTTGCAGTAGATGTGGTAGTGTCTTGGTTACTTTTCTCTTGTTACTGGGACAAAATACCCAACACCAAAAATGAAGGAAGGAAAGGTTTATTTAGCTCATTGTGGATGTTTCAGTCTGTAATCAGCTGACTCCAAGGCAGGTGGCACGGCACCAGGGCAACACTTCAAGGCAGCATCCAGCAAAAGCAGTCAGAGCAAAATGGGTGAAGAAAAGCCTCTTCTCCTCCCTTATGTTGTAATCAAGCCACCCCCACCCCCAGTGCAGGTGTGGCATCCGCACTACCTCTATGCCCCCCTCTTGCATAGGCTGAGGATATTTACAAAGTAAGGAGCCTGGCTGCCTGCTGAGTCTCTTAGTTAAATTTCTAACCTCCTCAAATTGACACAGTGCATCAGCCATAACAGGCAGTTTAGCTAAATCTTGCCAAATGTAGTTATTATAAAATGGTATTTATTTAAATAGTAACAATAGCATTGAAATTATTTTAGATAAATTGTTTGCTCAAAGTCGAGGTTAAAAATTTTTCAAACTTCCATCATAATATGATAATATCCTCTGTGTCCTTGGGTTTAGCATCCATGAATTCGATGAACCTTGAATAAAAGGTACTATTAAGAAAAACATTGAGTCTGTACTACATATAGACTTTTTTCAGTCCTTATTCTTTAACAATATAGTATGGAAAATACTGATATCACATTTGCAGTGTCTTAGCTATTATAAGAAGTCTAGAAACGATTTAATGCATATATATAGATATGAGTGTGCATAGGTTCGGTGAATATTATCCTGTTTTATACAAAGCACTTGAGCCTTTGTGGATTTTGGTATCCACAGGGATTTCTGGAATTACTGCTCCACCAATACTGAGGGATGACTATATATTCATCTTAGTCTTTTATTATAGATCTACATAGTAATATATATATAAACTTGTATACTTTTTGTATCTTGATTTGTTTTCTTTCAGTAAACAGTATATTATAGACTGTTTTCTATAACTGTAGGCACATAGCAGCTTATCATCTGGTTATATGTTGCTCAGTATTTCATCACATAGATGTACTTTAATTTATTTTTAATCACATGCTACGTGCTGGAAATGCCATAGACAAATAGATAAGGGACCAGAAGGAATTTAGATAATTAAACTAACACAAAGTATGCTAAGTACTACCTGGGGAAGGTAGAAGTTTCTCCTGGAGCACGAAATCAGCAGTCTCTAGCTTGTAGACAAAATAATTATTACTCAAGTACCTCTGTTTATCATTGAGGATGCATTTTTATAGTCTGGTTAACCCAAGCAGGTCTAAGTGCTGTGAGAGCAGAAATGTAATCATATGCTCTCATATGACAGCGGTGTCGTATGAGTGACAGCCCTCAGTGCCTATCAAGATTTGTGGTTTTATTAGCTTTCTGCCACGGTGACAAAATACCTATAATCAACCTAAAAAGAGGAAAAATTTATTTTGCCTCATAGTTTCAGAGGTTTTGTCCATGCTCACTTGACCCCATCATTTTGGGACTGTGGTGGTACAGGATACCAGGGTGATATATGTGGGAAAAGAAGTCACTTACCTCATGGTGGTCAGGAAGCAAAAAGGATAGACAGGATAGGGGCCAGAGACCCAGTACCCCCTTCAAGGCCACACCTTGTGTGATTTTACTTCCTTCCACTAGGCCCCACCTCCTAATGATTTTGCTACCTCCTAAAAGTGCCACCACTTGGTAACCAAGCCTTTAATAGATGGGTCTTTGGGGAACATTTAAGATCCAAATCATAACACTAGTAAATAAATAAATGAATAATATTCCCCTGGATAAATTCTCAGAAATGGAATTAGAGCATATTATTTAACTGACATCTAAGATCTCACATATAAACAAAAGATTTAGATATGTGTGTGTGTGTGTGTGTGTGTGTGTGTGGGTGTGTGTGTGTATGGGTGTGCGGGTATATGCCTGTATGTGTAAACAATGAATCAGAGAGGGATTTTTTTCTTTTTGGTAACATAAGTAAACGATCTGCAATTTAAATCAGCAACACCTTCAGATATTTCTGTTTATTTACTCTGCTGGCAGCACTAATTCTCCTTTACATTTAAAATGTTGGGTACCAGGTTGAGAAATATTTGTAACTTGTCTGTGAAAAAAACAGCCATTGTGCAGCATGTTTAAATAGTTATAGCATTTAATGTGGGAGATAATTTCAAGTACATTTTCATGGATAGCAAGTTTAGGACCACTGAACTAGATAACTTCCTAAATTATGAATGATGTTCTCACTCAAGCCCTTCCCTCTGTCTCTTACCTGAGGCCCTCAGTTTTACCAATATTCTTAAAGGTCTAGAGACACATTGGTTTCTACATGGTGTCTTCCTAGACATTCCAGACAGATATATTTCCCATTATCTGAAGGTTTCAATCTGTGAGCTCCATGTGCCCATCCTCATGTTTTAATTGGTGTACAATTTTTATTTAGAAGGTTTAAGAGTCCTCTAACTAATTCCCCCCAATAACATAGCTTTTCTTAAAAACTGGAAAACTCCACCCCTGAGCCAGAATTTCTACATGGAAAAAATGGTTGGAGTTGAGAGACAGCTATGGTTTTTATATGAGTCATTTCCTCTTCTGTTTGACACAGTCTCTACCACTCTCTATTGCCTCCCTGTTTTTGATAATAGATTCCATTTTCTGATGACCAGTATTTGTTCTTATATTTTTCTTATAGTATATAAGTACATTCTGAATTCCTGTCACTATCAAAGGAGGGATAGGGTTTTGGTGAGGGCTCTAAGTTGACCAGACTGGACTGGAACTTGCCTTGTCATTCAGAGTGCTAGGACTAAGGGTGTGTTCCACCATAAGCCTCAGTCTCTGAAACTGTTTTGGACATTATCTGTTCTTTCTTTCCAGCCATGCTCTTCTCTCTCTCTTTCATCTGTAAGACCCCTACCTGTTCTTCATAATATAGATTAAACATTATATTATCCTAGGAGTTTTCCCCAAGAATCTCTCTTATCCTGTATGTGAAGCTTTCAACTCAACCTGTGCCTTACTGCTGAGGTCGGATCCCTCACTTAGCACCTTTGTCCCAGCAGCACAAGGGCCCCGTTTGGGAAACATGAGCTACCCAGAGCACAGAGCCTTTTAGGACCAAGCCCGGAGCCAGGCACATATTGGGCCTTCAGAACATGTTAAAAGGTTACATGTCACAGGGAACTATTTTTCTAGCATTTCATTTTCTTTAAAGTCTATTGATGTAAGTTTGTTTGGTGCAGTCTGTTGTTTTTTCTGATTCCTGCATTTTCCTTTGTTTTTCATGGAACACATAGACCGATTTCCTGTCAGGCTTTGCAAATAAATATCAAGGTCAGGGGCTGGAAACATTTCTGGAGCTATGGTGGTGCCTCTTGATTCCTCTGGGCCAAGAAATGCTTTCAACCCCAGAGGGCAGAAGTTTTTCAAAACAAGAGTGTTCCAATAAGGGCGTGTGCTTCCTCCATTAACTGGGCTCCCTCCTTCTTGCTTTTTAAGTACTTGAGGAAGAATGGAACTTCTGGAAGCCTTTGGTATTTGTGAACCACTAGTGGCCTAGGTGATGGGCTGTGGTATTTCTCTGGGAGAGGTTCCTACAGACAGGGACATGGCGAGCTGAGGAAGGGAAGATGCTGTTTCTGAAGGGCCAGCGGAGAGGTCAGGGTTTCCTGCTCAGACTTGCACTTTGGTCTGCAGCCCTGTTTCTGGCCTGGATGGCTGATCTTATGCTCTCTGGCACATTGATCCTTGTGGCCTGGTGGACACTTGTGCAAATCTCCCCCTGTCCCATCAGGGCCAGACCACATGTAGGGGAGTCCTCTTCATTAGCTTACTGCTTAGGTCCATCCACAGCACAAACTTTCCTCTTTCCCTCCACCGTACTTTTTGTCTTTGGTTTTCTTCTCTTTTTCTCCTCTTGAACACTTTGCTATTTGTTTGAGGTGGGCTCTGTGCCTGTCAAGAGCTAGAGACAGAATCAAAGGCATCGCACATGAAGGACCTTCATCAGCCTGTGGGTGTAGCATTCATCTCCAAAGGTGCAGCATCCTATGGGGAGTTGCAAGGAGTGGAGAGTTTGAAGTATATGTGTTCAGAGGCTCTTCCCAGGATGACTGAAGTAAGGCCTGGCCCAAGCACCACCTCTGGGCTGTGATTTTAGTAGTAACAATAGGGTGCATAATAAACGTCTTCACAGGGAGGGGTTAGTGTGTTTATAATCTCCTCCAGCCAACCCCTGCCCCATTTGGAATGGAAAGGTGATGCTTCCTCAGTTACATATAAAGGGCTTCAGTCTGATTGCTGTACTTACTGGGGCCATCAGGGAAACTAGTTTCTTGTTCTTCTAAAGGGTTCACTGTTCACTACTTAATAATACATAAAATTACTTCCAGATAGGGAAGCCTTTAAGTTCAGGAATAGTGAAAAGATTTAGAATAAGGTCTTTCCTTACAAGCTGGAACCCTCTGATTTAATGATACATGCACATGGCTGCCTCTGGCCACCTCTTTTCCATTTAGATGGGAAAGCTGTGAGCAGGTGCACTTTGGAAGCCTCCCTTGCTCTCCGCTGCCTAGCCCTGCCTCACTTATAAGGCCATTGGCATCTATGTCTCTATCCCCAGGGTTACCCTTACGTGGACTTTTTGCTTCTTGGTTGGATTATGGCTACCACCTCCCATGTGTCTCCTAATTCTGTGCATTTTCTCCTCATTAATCAAATGAATGTGCATCTAATTTTCTATCGTACCCCCCAAAAGCAGGTAAAACTTCTTTGATAGCTTTATAACAGCAGATAAAGCCCAAACTCCTGAGCTTCTGAGTCCAAGCCCCTTGGTAATCTGCACCCACTCAGACTGTTAGACTTTGCCACACTCCCTCATCCACCCACCCCACACAGCAAATTTTCTTTCATCAAACTCTTGAAATTTCTCCAATATACATTGTGCTCTTCATTCTCATTGCCTTTGCTTTTCTATCAATCCATTACTTATTCTTCTATCTGGTCAACATATGTTTCAATTTTATTGTTATAAAAAAAAAAACACGAACACTTCGAGCATTGATTGCACTTGGTGCTGGGAATTCAGTGATAGTGATGTCCTTCATCTTCTAGAAGTTTCCAGCCTATTTATATAGGCAGGGAACAGAGCAACCAAACACACTAAAAATGACATTGTGCAAGTGTAAAGAAGGACATAATGGGGTCTCTGTGAAGGAAGGAGAGAAGGAATTCTGCAGGGGAGATGTCTCTTTCCAACAGACTGTTTAGAAGGCATGTGGAGGGTATGGTATTAAGAAGAGACTGGAAGCGTGAGGAAAAACCCAGAGATGAAACTGTCCTGCAGGCAAAGAGTGTGTGTGAAAGCCATGGCATGGAGCAGTACGTAGGATTTTTGAGACCCAAGAAGAACCTTGTGGAGTGAAAGCAGAAAGAGTAAGGAGATGACAGGCTGATGCAACTGACAGGCAGTGGTCCAGGCTTTCAGCACACTAAGAAGCTTGAGTTTTATACCAAAAGCAACAGTAATAGGCAGAACTAGGTTAGGCTGAGGTGCAGGGAATGGGTCAGAGTGGGGGAGTGGAGGGCAGGGAGACCAGCAGGGGGCAATTCCAGGATCTCCGGGAAAGACACTACTGAGATGAATGAGGACGGAGAACACCAGACTGGCTGGAGATGTATTGGGTGGAAACTGGCAAGTCTTAGTGAAAGACTGAAAGTAGGGCTTGCGGAAGGAGGAAAAAAGTTAATAATGCTTTCACTGGACTGAAGCTTGAATAAGCCAAACACTTAATGGAGAACTTAGGGGAGAATTTAGCAATTTCTTACCTTCTTGTTCCTTTACTTCAATAGGCCAATGAAAATATCGCTTCCTCTTTGAGACTCGTTATCTCTCCAGGCAACATTCTTTGTTGTGCTCTTGGGCTCTCATAATAAATCAAAAAAAAAAAAACCTTCTTTTTTTTTTTTTTTTTTTTTGGTCCACCTTCATCCCCTTGGATTGCAGGTATCTTTGAAATCTAGTGTGGCCTGTATCACAGGTTGCTATTTTTTGTTTATTATTTATCAGAACTGGAGATGGCCCTCAGGGTCTCACACACAAGCTTTCTACCACTGAGCTATACCCTCAGCCCAGTATTATTTTTTGTTTGTTTTTTGTACCTGGGATTAAACCCAGGGTCTTCACACTGAGTCACACCCCTCCACACTTTATTAAAATTGTTTTATTTTGAGACAGGATTTTTGCTAAGTTACTGAGCTGCCCAAGCAGGAAACAAATTTGCAATCTTTCTGCCTCAGCTTTCCAAAGTGCTGGGATTATACCTGTGTACCACTGTGCCTGGTTATGGGCTGAGCATTGTCATCCATCTCTTTTCCCAGTCGACGGTAGGCCCTTGAGGACTCCCCTGACATGGGGTAGAGGAGCTCCTTTGGACATTTGTGGATGCGGTTGAGGTGTGGTCATGAGCATTCCAGGGTCCTCGGTGTAGCCATGCAGAACTGACTGGAAAGGGAGGGCCAAGAGCCAGAAAACTCCTCCACAAACTGGCCCACGTGGTGGCAGGTGACTGGCAGTGGAGGTCACTTTTGTGCCACGTGCTGACACCAGCAGGGGCACAGCTGCAACTTAAGCCACCCCCAAGAGAAATCAAATCAGAATCTCTCGGGGACTGGGTTCAAGCACTGGTATCTGTTAGAGCACCCAAACTAATTTCCAAGGGTGGGCAACTGAGAACCACTGGACTAAGGAGAGGTCATCTTTTTGGTGGAGTTGCAGAGGTGGGGGCAGAACTCGGCAGACAGGTGGCACGTAGTGGGAAGGAGGGATGAGGACGAGCTGTTAGAGAGGGTCAATGTGGCAAGTGTTCGGTACACCTTGTGGACCCCTTGTCCTCTCTCTGTGGACCTTTTTGTGTCAAACTATTATAAAGATGGGCAGGCCAGGTTGTGCCTGTGTCAGAGGGACTTCAACCTCAGCTAAGGAGGGACTCCATGGTCAGGGTTGTCATTCTAGCTATCATCCCAAGCAGCCACTCCTCCTGTGCAACCAGCTCCCTAAACCAGAGCACCAAGTCCCAACAGGATCGCACAGTCTCACACTTGGAGACACAGGTAGGTCTTGACCCCTCAGTGGCAAGTCCTCCTCCACAGGTTTTCCTCTGGCAGAGCGTACGTTTTTCTTCAGTTGCCAGTAAAAATCCCCAGCACTGTTCTTTCTCCTTTGCTTCCATCTATTGCTTCTGACAGAGTTTGCCAGTTAGCTGAGGTCAGGATTTCCTTTTTACAAACAACCTGCTTTCAGTCAGTGGGGCCAGAGGTTTCCTAAATTACAAACCCTTTCATTTCTTCTGCCACAAGTCATCTTGTCAGTTTGTATAATCACACAAAATGGAGAGAAATGGAAATGCTCAGAGAAACACTGAAAGAAAGACATGCTCTTCATCCTTTTATGAATGTGAGCCTTTGAATTTTCAAAAAAGCTCTCCTGAAGGGGATGCTAGGAACTATTTCAACCAAAGCTTGTGTACCTGTGCATATATGCGGGTAAAATCTGCAAGGAAATTTCTTATAAGTCTTAAATGCACACACGAGTGCCCATTCTTGCCATGTTCTGTTAAGCAAATGGCCTCCTCCATTCATTTGAATTGGGAAACAGCCATGTTATATGCAAATGTTCTGAAAAGCAAATTTAAAAAGTTATCACAAAACCGTGTATGTTTGTTTCTTTCTTTTGATATTTATAAATGCTCATTGGAAGACAAATTTTAAACCAAACTTTGGAAGAATGACAGCCTCGGGATGCTAAAGTTAAAATGAAAATTTTTCACTCTGAACAAGAGGCCAGATAGTCCTTGAAAACTGGGTCACCTGGGATCACCTTGATGTTTAGTGGTAGACCAGGGAATAAAAACCAAACTGTAGTGGCCTTATAACCCTAACCTTTTCATGATTCTCCATTGTATTCAAGAGAATGGGTTGAGGTCATGACTTTGCCTTATTTAGCTGTGACCTCTTGGGCAGAATACTTAACCCAAGCTTTGTAATCTACAAAATGAAAAAGGATTCACTAAACAGTACTGTAAATTCTAGTGTAGTGTGTTAAGTATCACCCACGGGGAAGGTCACGGGTATGAAAGCAGGAACTGAATAGTAATTTCAGTCCAGTCTTCTTTCACTTTCTTCCATAAAGGAGAAGCAGTCACACTGATGTGTAATAGGAACACAAAGCCTGACGTTTTCTCTGAGATGGACAGTTAAGCTCTACCCATCTGTCTTCTCCTGGCCCCTCATCACTCCCTCTCTGAGCTCCAGTTGCATAGTCCCAGGGTTCCCCCTTCTTTTCCTTACCCTTCCTGAGATTGTCCCACCCTTTCTAATCTAGGGACACTTGCAGACTCTTCTCTGTTCCCATGTCTGCTTGGCCAAGTCTTTCATAGCCTTTAGGTCGCTACTCAGCCACCAGTTCTTCAGAAAGCGTCTCCTGCCTGCCAGCCTGCATACACCAGCTCCACCCTTGCTTCTGCCATGCATGGAGTCCTTCATAGAGCTTCAGCGAATTCTTTAACAACAGCCCAGTGGCGGCAGTTAGGGACCAGATCATTGCTTACCTGGCCTGGGAACTTCTTCTTTTGCTCTTTGTAGCCCAATCTGTACCTAGTAGCTAGAGTTCATTTTAAAGAGTAAATTAAAACATACGCCTGTGTAAAACACTTACTGGCCTCCCTTTTAGTACTTAGGATACAACCAAACCCCCAAATAGGCCCTCAAGGTGTTCCTGGACTCTCTCCTTCATGAAATCATCTACTTTTAACTTGGATCCATGGGTGTAGTTTTTGTTCCTGCAAAAACTAAAAGCAAATACAAAAACTAGAAGCATTCTCTGATGAAGGCCTTTGCATTTCTGGCCTGATTGCCTCATTCATTTGTTCTATAATTCATTACTGTCCTGTTTCTACCAACTCCAATGTACACACCCTCCTACACTGAGGATAGTGCCAAGGGCAGGCCCCAGGAGTCAGTCTATCAATTGGAATATGGACTTCCAATAAAGATTGGGTGGGATGGGGTGTTCAAGAGAAGGATCTAACACTGCTTGCCACCATGAGAGAGAAGGCACTTGAGAGGAGGGACTAGAGATGGCCATAATTTGGATGGCCACAGGATGAGAGGACATTCCCAGCACGGGACATGCTCTGAAAGAAGGTGAGGCAGAACACGGCCAGTGCTGTTTGGTCCATTAGAGAGTCTGAGGTATTGGCCTACTGTACTGAAGTTTGTTCATTACAGCAATAAGAGAAAATGTTGAGAAGAGAATATAACATGCATTTGTGGGGTGGGGGAGGAATCTGAGCTCTACTCCATAGTCAAAGAGGTAGAGATTTAAATGCTACAGCCAATGGGTGTCATGTTAGAAAATTCACTTTCTGAGTGTGTGCCCTTCACTTTGTTTTTCATACTTTCTTTACCTAAGACCTAATAATCCCTTCACTGCCACCCCTGTACCACTCCATAAATATTTTCTCCAAACTTTGTTCCTCCTTAGAGTGGACATCTCATTATTCAAGCTGCTTTGGCCTGATTTGTGCATGTGGAAAATACACGTCATGGGGATGATAAATGGGTCAGAAACTGTATGCTTGATTTTTCACATGTTTGTATATATGAATGTTGTATTTCTAAGATTAAATTCTCAGGAGGAAGGAATTTATATTGTTTTGTAGCTCTCGGTCAGCGATTAATCTGACAAACCACAGAGATATATGTTGTAGATGTTTTAAAAAAATGAAACTGCCTTACATTTCTATCCCTTGAGTGTTTAAGTAGCTAAATCTATGACCTGCAATCCCAGATACTTTAAGCTGAGTTCTCTTCTGCAACTGATAAATTTGAGTAAGGATCCAGTTTGTGTAGTTTGTAAGGAAGTGAAGAATTTTTCCAGGCGTCAGTTCTTACAGTGATCAAAGAAACAGTCGTTGCCTTCTAGTTTTGATCCCCTACAAGACTGATGAGGCCATCGATACAGTTGCTTCCTTCAACATTTTCCCTTTGGACTTCGTTTTAATGCAACCAAGATTCTGCTACTACTTCATATAACCAAAGGGAAAAGATGATGCTGACATTCAAGGAATATACAGTACTTCACAAATCAATTTTATTAATTTAAACACAAAATTAATGAAGAAAAATTCTGTACACAATTGTGGACACAACACACCTTTTTACAGTAAAGCCAAGATAAATTTTGTCTTTTCAATCTGCATAAACATAAAAAGGAAAAGGTCAAAATATTATCAACTTCTGTTTGCTTCAAGCAAAAAAGGAAAAAAGAAACTAATTCAACTGTTAAACACTTTGGAGAATTCACAAATGACTAATTCTAGCAGCAACATGAACCTGCAGGAGAGGAGGGAGTAGCTTTTTATTAGTCTGAGTCAAGGCCGGTGCCCCCCACATATGTAATATTAAAGACAATTCATCTAAAGAATAATTTCACGGCAATGAAAGCTTTAGATGAGAATGACTAGTGTCCAGACAGATCAATTGCTTTTGGAGAAATTTTCTTATGGATATAACAGATGTGACAATTTTTTCAGCAAGATTTATGCTTATTATGTAATACATAATATAAGAGGAGTGTAACATTGTTTTGGTATTGATGTCTGGGCCACGTCCATTGGTGGCAATGAACCTAGTGGGAAGGAAGACAGTACAAATGAAGGGAGTAATGTAAAGTTGTGCTGATTTCCAGCTATGTGCTAACGTCCTCCTTTATCTAAACAAGAAAATGCAGGGATGATCATAATTTTGAGCACATGAAAACTCTGCTAGTCTCCAATTCACAAACCATTTTATTAATAAAATATATCTATCATCTATATTCTTTCTGTGGGATGAAGCATTTGAATAATCATTTCTTCAAGTAGTTACATATAATACATTAGTATTAAAATGAAAAAAATGAGGTGGTAAGAGGACTTTTGATTTTTTCAAATCAAACTGCTATGTTATTTTTATCAAGGCCCTCCTAACCCCATTTAGAAAAATCAGAAGAACTGATGGGAAAAAAGATTTGGAAAACAAAATCCTTATTGACACTTAATATCTGTGCTTTTGGTCTTGACAACATTATTTTTAAAAAATCCGTTATCTACATATTTATACCCAATCCTTAGATAAGGCACTGCGCATGGGTTCGTGCACATGTTGCCTCAAGCTTCACTATCAAGGCATTACTACCTTTCAATATCATTTCGCTAAAACAATATGTAAAAGAATCATTCATTATTACAAATTTACACCAAAAATTCTTTCTGTACATGATTGTCTCAGTGATGTACATATTATACGCTTAAATTAGACATACTTTACTTTGCAATGTGCTAATATTCAAAGAACTTGCCATGTCATGAGGCAAACACCTTTAATCACTTATTTCTTATGTTACCATCTCTTCAATTATTTGATGTCAAAAAGTCTATCTGGGTGAATTATATGGTATATGAATTATACCTCAGTAAATCTGTTTTGTAAAAAGTCTGTTCATAAATAAGTAGAGATGTACAGATTACCCTGGGTATGAGACACCAAAAAGTAAACCTTCTTTATGAGAAAATTCCTCCACTGGTATTCAGGGATACATTTCAGTTTTTGTTATGCAATCAGATTTGCTGTGTTGTAGAAGCTGTTTCTGTCACATTGAAAAATGCTAAAATCTGAAGTGTTTGCAGGTTCTTTCTTCACAGGTTTGAACCGTGTAGTTACTGTGGCAAAGACACATTACATTGTACTAGAATATTTTCATGGCTTATTTTCATCGGATTCACAGTACTGGAGTCAACAGCCATTCTGAAGAAATAGATGTGGTCCTTCATTAACTGCGAGGGCAGAGGTCAAGACCGACAGCAGCTGTGCTTCAGTATGCTGAAATTGCTGCATTCTAGTGTCCAGCGCTGACATGAGACACAGCCTGTTGGATTTGGCCCTGGTCACAGGGCAGTTGTGCAGTTTCATAGTGCCTTGCGGCTGTTACAGGTACTCCAGTTCCAAGGCATGATGTAGGGCCATGAGGTCCGAGTGACTGGAGACCCTCCAGAAGGGCATCGCGTGCTGCAGAAGGGGCAGACACATGGTGAGGACAGTGAATATGCCCAGGACGAGCCCTTCCAATGCCCACTGAAATCCACTACCACGTGCATTTCAGTACTGTGAAAAGTGCCAACTAGCCTACAGCTGTTTAAAATAAAATTTCAAACTTGATCCTCTCTGAAGAATACTGGACTGAGTTTTAAAATATAATCTAGAGTCTGTTTCTTTTAAGAAGGTGTTAGATATTTCTTAGCTAGATCTACTGCGATTCAGTCAGTGTGAATGAAATTTTCCTGAAAAAAGCTGCCTCTCAAAATATGTATGTAGTGTGTTTTTAATGTTGAAAGTTTTTAAAAAGTTTGTCTTTTATGTGTGTAAGAAGATTTCCTTAGTTGGTAGCATTTTTTTTTTCAAACATAATCTTGCTCTTACAGGAGGCAATTGTTCTTTTTTCATTTATTTCCATCAGTTACTCTTCATATCAGCCTTAAAATGACTATCATATGAGAAAAATTTTAAATGGACATCTAAGATAGGTCTGTGTGTGAGTTTTGTAGTTTCTGTTTAAGTCACTGACCTAAAAAAGCGAGTTTAACTGATGTGTAGATATAGGAATATTTATGAAACTTGTGAATAAACCAGAGAAGAAAAACAGGAAAAAACACAATACCTCAATTGATGAAAGGTGAAAATGATGGCAAACCTCCTCAAAAAGCCTAGGATACATACTTATGCATCAACAAAGTATTTTTCTTAAATAAGAGAAATTTACCACCTTTTAGAGGACAAAATTCTGCTTAGTTCATAAAATAATATAATTTGCAGTTGTAATTCTGAGATATTTGGAAATATTTCAGACTAAGAGCAGAATCTAGCATGGAGAAAAACAGTAGAAGACAGGTTTTGTTTTTTAATCTATAGGTAATGATAAAAGCTACTATTTTTATATTGATCACATGGTTATTGTATACTGGGATGCAAACCACTTAACAACTTTATTAACTGCATTTGCCTCAGTTCATATTATCACATTCCAATATGGACTCAATACTACTTTGGGGTAGCTATCTTTGCTATCCTTCAATAACAAAATAGTTCAGACATGAGTATCTAAGATCCTTTTGTAGGTCTATAAAAGGATGTTTCACTTAGTGTCATTAAATTTTAACATGTACCACTGTGCATTTATTCATTGGAAGAAGGCGATTATCTCAATTATCTTTGCCTAGAGAAGTGGGGAAATGCCTGCAAAGAGAAGTTGATAACTGAGCTAGGTATGACAGGGTGAACATTCAGAAGAGTAATAGGATGGCTCTGTGGGTTGGGGCACAGAAAATAAAGGAGAAATTCATATTTAGCACACACACTGAGTGTGAAAGAGACACGGTTGAGGACATGACTGACTGTAAGAGCCAGATGGAGCAGGGCAGGACAGTTCTACTGAAGAGTTTATTGATACTAATGATAGTTCATTAGATACTGTGTCAGGTACTATGCCAGGTACTCAGAGATAAGTAGGTAGTATTATCATTATTATATTGATGAAAACAATCTTCAAGAAGGAGGAGAGAGGTTTAAATAAAATCTGGTAAGGACTGAAGTCAAGAATCCCACCAAGTCTATGCTGAATCTGAATGCATTTGCTGTAATATCTCCTAACTATTTTTCATAGACACTTTATTCAGTTGTGTAAATTATCAGTACCACAGCACAGGTTAAAATAGACACACTCTTTCATCCCTACTCTGCTGGTAAGATACTGAAAACCTTTAGTGACTATAATTCATAGATCTGGCTTGGAAAAATGATTACTTACAATACAGAAAGCATCCCTCTTTTTTCCTTATTTGAACAAATTCCTGCATATTGTACCTATAATAATAAATTCCTTATCTGACTACACAAAAACAACCATAAATATTTCTGGGTATTCTCCTATGGACACTCAAACGTAAGTGAAATTAATATACATGTACAAATAAGTATAATGGACCATTGAGCATCCTGCTCATTCTAGTACTTAAATTCATTCTAGACATGTTTTATAAGAATGCCATTATTTTCAAAGCTTTCAAGTATCCAACCATATATAGTATTCTTTAATATTTAACCATCTACTGTATTTGGTGTCTATTTTTGTAAGCATTTTATTTCTAACTGTATTTTTCATATTTTCTTTAACTTGTCAGTGATCCATTGATCTTCCCCAAAGCTTTTCATTTTTATTGATCTTACGTAACGAAGAATGATAAAGGCTCTTTTGAGAGCTATCCAGAATTTGGAGGATAACTATCTTTGCAAATACATATAAGAATACTTGTTAGATGGGATGCTTTCCTTTCAGAATAGGCTCAATTTTTTTGCATGTAGATTAATTGAAATTAAATATTTCCCACAGACAGTTTTTCCACATACACAATCACTATCAATACAAACCTGTAAGCTATGGTGTATTCAAAAACATATAGTGAAGAATGTAGTAAGTGACATAGAAAAAGAAACTGAAAAAAATCCAGCTAAACTCTTTGGCACATGGTTAAGGTATAAATGGGGCATTTAACAGGAAACACAACTTGTTCAAAAGCTGTAGTCTCATCTGTACAGGTATAGGAAGGAGTTGATGACAGCCTATCAATTGTTTTCAACAGTACTCACAACACTATCTTAAAAAGTGAGATTTATTCACAAAGAGCCCTCCATTGGCTTGTTTACTGGCATTGCGATCTTAATAGCTTTAAGCTTCCTGGAGAGTATTACTAAAAGGCACATGACTAATAGCACCCTGAAACCAGTTCAAATGATGAACTGTACCTGTAGTATATGAAAAACAGCTCACCATAGTTCAGTGACAGTGAAGCTATTCCTTAAAGCAGAAGGGCCAAAGGTTTTATAATGACAGCTGGCAGTTTCTGGGAACAGTTTCACTGATGACAACAGAGCAGCTTCCACACTGTTTTATTACTTAAGAGTCATGATATCTGCAATAGTCAGCAGTTTTCTTCTCACAAAAAAAAAAAAAAAAATGTGTGCCTCTAAAATATATCTGCTTATTATCAAGTGAATGATCCGAAGAAAACCAAGTCTAGTGGACAAAATCTGTGGTTCAAAATCCTGTTGATAGATAATTAGAATTAATATGGTACAGTAATACTTTCCCTAACTTAACTAGGCACAGAATTAATGGAAAGATTGTATGTATTTACAAGAGCTTCCCATTACAAGTGGGTAGAGACTTTTTCCATGCATTAGTGTAGAGAAAATATTTCTTATATGAAATCATAGAGAAATGATGACAAAAGAGGAAAAGAGAGACACAAGCTCTAATGAGGAGACCTAGGCTGCCCTCTCTCTTCTGATAATAGCTATGTGATGACTTCCCATTATGGCACCATCTCCCTGGAGCCCCAGTTTGCTTATCAATAAAATGAATGTAGTGGAAATAACTCAAAATTACTTCTATATTGATGATTTTTATTATCAAAGCAAAGGTCATTACCTCTATAGCACTGTAGCTGCAGGATGAATGTGATATATGATTCATATGAGACACAAGAATCTACTGCCCAGATGAGAGATAGGTGATGAAACAGTTAGATTACAGTGTGAGGGAGTGTGGGATTAAGAATCAAACAGATAAACTCAGAGAAAGGGGATCAGATATATGCTGGAGAAGGTGAGCTGGGCTTGTGTTGAACTGCAAGAATGGATAAAGTTGGAAAGATAGATGATTGGGGGATGGGACTCCCAGTTGGAAGGAGGTTAATGCATGGGACAAAGCTGACAAGTGGGAAGCATAGAACACTTTCAATCACTAGTCTGGAAGTGATGGCACTAAATGGTGTGTTCATTCTAGAGACTGAGAACAAATGAGGTTTTTCTAAGATAAAAGCACTCAGAATATCTAACCAAGGAATTTAGATTTTTATCTTGTAAATGGAAAGGAAAGGAGGCCGACACTTGATCAATGCTAGGAGACAACAGAAAGCTAGGGAACGATGGATCTGGAGGTGTGTGTATGACAGGCAGTACAGAAACCAGACAGAGTGACAGTGGGATACAGTGAGTGCAATGAGTGCAAGGGATGGGAGACATTTGTGAAGAGAACATTCATATGTCAGTGACGGGTTGGAAGTAGAGGATACCCAAACAACTTTGAGCGAGTGGGTAAACTGGTTTAGGACATCTGAGTTTAGAATTGCGGCTTCAGCTCTTCAGTTGGGTATGACATGTGATAGTTAAATGGAGGTATCCCATCAGGTAACTGGAGCCCAGGGGCCAGAAACAGAACTACTCATGAATCGTAACAGAAATTAGTTTATCAAGGGGAGGTATTGTCTGAGAGAAGTGGGTACCAGAGGAGCACATGTCTTGGGTCTTTAGAACTAAAATATAACGCATTCTTCCTGTTCCTCTTGTAGATGAAACTTTCCAAATCTCCTTTCTCTGCCCTTCCCTGTTTGATGTTTCACATTCATTCTTTTGATTACATATGAAATTCATCCTATACAAATCTAGGTACAAGGACACTTACATGTGAATTGAATTTCTGCTGAATTATTTTAAAATGTATTAATAGAAATAAAAGCATTTATTGTCTGACACAAGCGCTGTACTTCTAGGAATTTATACCTCAGTTACACTTGCATGTGCTCAAACCACATAAAGAACATTGACTTCAGAACTCTGTGTAATGATAAATCCTGGAACTCACTTAATACTCAGCCCCAGGGAACTGATTAAATAAGAGCATGTCCACACAATGGAATGCAAATGCAGTTACTTAAAAGGATAAGAAATGCACAGCTCTATGTACTGATACAGATAACTGCTAGTGTAAGAAGAGAAAAAAAAAGTAACATATCCATTCATGTTAAAAAATAACTATTCACTACTCTTTTCATATTCATTTTATTTCTAGACAGTTTGTATATGGAAGTGCAAATACAGGGTCCTCAAAAGTTTATTTCAACAATTCATTATGAAAATTTTTGCAACACTGCCTTTTCACTATTTATACCTCTGTTTCATGTCAGACAGAAGTGAGCTTCTTAAGCATGAAGATGAAATCCAGTTTGAGACGTGGTATACAGTAACTGACCCTTAAGTGCTACTGTTTGTAAGGTCATTTATTCATTAAGTCCAGTCAATTGCATTATTATAATCTTTATAGGTACTATGTAAAACTAAAAGAAAAACCTCAAAAACCAAAAGACAGATTAAATTACTTTATAATTTTTTAAATAAAAGTGGCTTGTATTTTTATCCTAAATTTAGTATCAAGTATTATCAGTCAGGTTTTCAGTTTTATCTTGGATTTCAATAAGTTTTGGAGTACACATTTAATCAAACTTTTTTTTTTTTTTTTTTTTTTTTTGCGGCACCGGAGATTGAACTCACAACCTTGCGCCTGCCTGGGCAGGCACTTAAGGCACTGAGCCAAACTCCCGGCCCTGGTTTTTTGAGGCAGGGTCGCACTATGTAGCTCAGGCCGGCCTTGTACTCGCATTGTAGCCCAAGCCGGCCTCGAACTCACAACGCTCCGCCTACCTCAGCCTCCCAAGTGCTGGGATTAAAGGTGTGCGCCACCACACCCGGCTTAATCAAACATTTTTTGATAAAGCCTTTGTCACTCATTATGCAGAAAATGGATGTTTGCCATTCCCCCTCTCCATGTTATTTGCAGGAAATTTATTTTGAATAGTTTTCTGAAAAGTAAATAAAATTAGTTTAGTAAGGCCACTTCTACTCTAGATATGCAATCTCGATATTAACATTTTAGTTTTTTAAAAATCTATACATGTCTATTTCACACAAGTGATGCTGTACTACAAGCAACTAATTTTATGGTTTTAAAAAAAGCCTGATTCTTTTCTGTTTGAAAAAAGCATTTTTGTGATACTAATTATAGAGTTACATTAAAGTACCTATGAAAGCCCTCATACTTTTTTGGCAAAGAGAATCAGGATGACAGAATAGACTTCAAGTGATCTTTAACAACATAAGCAACTAGCAAATTTCTTTCTGTAGCAAAAGAACATTATTAGGGAGATGAAAAACATCTCTATGGGGAAATGAGGAGAATGTTATAATAGACTTTAAAAGAATGCAGGAAACCGAGATGCAAGCTAAGTGGTTAAAATTGATTTTGAAGAAATGCAAATGTTTGATTTTGTGGAACCTTTTCATGCTTAAATGTGCAGAACTTCACTGACTCACCATTAATTTTATTTAGTAATTTAAGGTGCTCAGTAACTAAAGTATCAGAATTAATGGTGTGTTTCTAAAAGTTTAATCATGAACGTAAAACCAGGAGAAAGCAGACCACTATATAGTTATATAGTATATCTGCCACAAAAAAGGCAACAAAAATTGTACTATTTTAATTTTAAAACATATACAGGTTTAAAAACTGAAATCATGTCTAAGATACTTAAGCGATGTTTATAGTTTGAAGGACCTTTGTTCTAAATCTCATAACCAAAGACATAACTGGATTTAAATACTAGTTTGGTGTCTTTCTTCATCCCAAACCCCACCATCATTGGGAAGCGAACCCAGGGCCTTTGAACTCAGCTACATCCCCAGCCTTTTTCATTCTGAGATAGAGTCTTACTGAGCTCAAACATGCTATGCTTTGTCTCAGCCTTCTGGAGTGCTAGGTTTACAGGTCTGTGCCACTGTACTCTTCTACTTTGGCAACTCTCTGGCTGTTTGATTTGGCCAAGTTATTTAACCTTCATGTGCTTCATCTGTAAAGTGGGTTTATTCTTTCCTCATAGCATTATTGTAAGGATTTATGAGATAGAGGATAGAAAAGCCTGAAAGAAGGCCTGGGATACAAGGGTCTGAAATTAGTAACAATGCTTGTTATTTATCAGATGATTATTAATCCTATAGCATGAGTAGACATCTCTTCATTTACTTCATTACCTCGAGCTTTTATATGTATTTTACAAAGTATATTGCGGAATTGTAGGCCCTTTTTCCCTAAATATTAGATACTCTCTACTTCTGTATGGAACAACACTTAGATATTCATTGATTGTAAATTATAATCATGTCTCTTAATTCACAAAACATTGCTATTTAAATATTAAGTTTTCAAAGCAGACAAAACATTCTCCTGACAGTTAAAACATAAAGCAGTTTAAACTATTACCGAATGATAAATTGATAACAACCAAATCTTTTGCAAGATATTAGGCACTAAAATCTTTTGAAAAATTTCTATTTTGCACACATAGAGAGGTGGGTCTCAATGTGCAGAGTTTGCATCAGATATTTTTGGACTCACATAATCATCATGAAATCAAAACTGAAGCTAGAAGGACTCATTCATAGTGAAAAAAAATCAGAAAGAAGATTCTTTGTAGGTGGCTGCCTAATTTCCTTTTGATGTGCCAGGCATAAAAACTAAAATTGTTTCCACCATTTATCTTTGGACATATTAACATTCTTCAAAGGTAGCAAATGTTTTAGACCTAATAGTGCTTTTAATTCTACCATCAAACCAAGAATTCCTTTGTTTTCTGTGTTGTGCTCACAGAAGTCAAACAAGCAACACACTTCTCAGAAAGTAATAAGAAGTCAAACCTTGATAGGCTTGTATTTTCATCACTCAAGAGACTGAGGCAGGAGGATCCCTTTGATTTTGAGGCCAGCCTAAACTGCATGGTGAGTTCAAGGCCAGCCTGACTACATGAGACCCTGTCTCAAAACAAAATGAAAAACACCTTGATAGGACTCTAAGTGTTTTATCTGTGTTACTTGCATTTTAAGTGATCACTTTCATATCTAGCCTAGCATAAACTAGAAAGCCACAGTGGGCAACTTTCTTCTGAAAGGCAACTTGGTGAATATCAGAGAAAAAGACCAGGCTGGAGGGGAGATTCACACCCTGGCTGGGGGCTATATGCTCTGCGGTGGAGACTGTTCCATACCTCCCTGGCTACAAGGAGGTCCTGCGTAGGGATGGCCTGGGAGTTCCAGAGGCTTTTCCAGAAAAACCGCTTGAGTTGAAATTCCTACCAGACATTCTCTTTAAATCTCCAGGATTGACTTTTGGGAATTCTGTTAGTCTAGGAAAGATCGCCTGAAGGGAGTCCAAAGGACTAACAGATGTACCTAACAACAGTAGCAGTTGGGCACTGGTGAAATGGGAAGGTCAGAAGTGGTTCTTAAATAGCAAATACTGCTTTTCATCAAGCACGAGTGGCCGTGAAATGAGTGTGAGTTTCCACTGGCACCAAGCACACTCCAACAGTTCCTGATCCAGGGCAAAATCTCTCTCTGGGATATTAATGAAATCATCAGCCACTGACAGAATTAGGGGTGTACCTATGCTTTAAATGGAATTCAGAGGAACTCACAGTGAATCAAGCTATCTTCAAAGGCTATGCTCGGGGCTGCAATTGTGGCCAGAACTTTATATACTGGAATATTGCAAATAATCTGACTTATATCCTTTATAGTAATATGCAAGGACTCATGGATTTGTGTGTAGGGATGGGAGGGGAAAATTATGCTACTGGTTAATGTCATAAGATATTTAATGTTCCCCAAGAAAGGTTTATACTGCAGGGTACAAATGCACCAAGATTTATGGAGTTATAAAATAATTAGAAGACAAAGTCTCAAACAACAGTCCAACAAAATAAGACCTCCACTTCTGCAGCTCGGTTGCTGGAACAGGCACATATACAAGTAATTCATATCTATCAGGCTGTTTTATGAGAATTACGTATCTTAAATAAATTCCAGCATAGGCTGGGGAACTGGCTACTACTACTATTCTCATTTATAGACAATAAGAAAGAAATAGAAGGTTTCAGAAGCATGTTCACAGTTATGGGATAGGCAAGCGGCAGGTAGGCAGCTCAAACCCAGACCGAATCAAGAATCCTAGCTGTTTACCAGTTAACGTGTGAGTGAGTGATAATATAACTGAGGTCCTAAAAATAAAGGGAGTGCATGAACTTAATATTGAAAAATGAGTAAGATAATGACAGAAGGGCTTTGAGGATAAGATAATTTCAGAGAAGGGCAGCCACCAGGGAAAAGTACTGGGCCAGGTCAAAGGAAAGCATTACAATTTGAATGTGCGTTCATGTGCTGGAAAATTATTTCCCAAATTCATACATCGACGGTGCAGTATTTGAAGGTGGAGCCTTTGAGGGGTAATTAGGATTAGATGAAGTCATGATGATATTAGCGGCTTTGTAAGAAAAGGAAGAGGCCTATGCCAGAACATTTGCTCTGAGTTGACATGTGATGCCCTCCATCATGCTATCATGCAGGAAGCAGACTTTCACCTCTGCACCTCCCAGACTTCAGAATTGTAAGCCAAATAAACCTCTACTCTTTAATAATTACCCAGTCTCAAGTATTTTGTTTCAGTAACAGAAAATGGACCGAGACCAAAGGTCAGTAGATGAATGTGACTGCAGTGTTGCATGTAGGAGGGAGTAAGACCCAAAAGTGGGATGTAACCAGATTTTAAAGACCCTGAGTGCCAGGTTGAAGAATGTGTCTCCTTTTTTTAACAATGCAGTGAGATATCAAATGAGACAGCTCTGCTAAGAGAAATGACAGAATTACACTGGCATAGATTCAGAAGAATAAAATGAAGTGTGAATGGCAAACTGGGAGTCAGGCGAGTGATAGGTCTACACCTTTCTGAATGTTCTGAGAAAGGCAGGAGTATCAAGTCCACTAGGACAGCAGATCATTTTCATCCTGCAGGCCTACTCAAGTCATCTGGTAGAAGCTTCCCAAAGTGACATCTGGACAGTTCTTAGGCTGCATTCAGGTTCATGTAACCGAGTTTAAACTGCCTGACCATGTCATATCTGCCTTGCATGTAGAAAGCAGCATGCACGCTGGCTCAAGAACTCAAGAACAGCATCGGTGTCCTCTCTGTTCTGGATGCTGGCTACACTGCTGAGCCTGCCTTTCTGCTCCCAAAGTCCACATTCTATAAAGACCAATCTCCCAGGACCCTTGAACTTGTGCACACAATTAGAAAAGGTCACTTCGTATTTATTGAATTCTCCTCTGCCCTTTCCCAGTGCTTCTGGTTCTGCATACTTTTGTAGAGTTTCAAAGAAATGGACCTTGTTTTACCAATTCCATTATGAGAATTCTGAGGACTAAAAAAAGGTACAGGATGCACCCTACGGGAGCACTCACCTTTTTTGCTCCTTGTTCTTCTTCCACACCGTCTCCTATAACAACATACACCACTTTTCTTCCAAACCTTTGAATTATCCTCTCAAAACAGCTTTCTTTTCCTAATGAACAAAAATAAATTGCAGAAAACATGAATTTTGAACATTTTATATAAAATGCTTTCTTAATGCTTCTGGTGCAATTCTCATTTAGGAACTAGTGCCACTCAGGCAGTGAGTGGAACAGCACAATGAATTTAAAATTGTGAATTAATTATCAACATAGTACCCTGACCCTTGGAAACTGACAGTTTAAATATTTTTCTCCCAAGCAGTCATTTATTAAAAAGTAGGATCTAGTTAATCCCAGTATAATAATTAGGAGAAAAAGTTTTGCTTCGCATTAATATGTTTTTTTCCCCCTACAAACTGAGACTAAACAAAGGCATGCAATCCTGGCAAACATTTTAATTTGATTTAAGAAATGTTTCATAATATGTCATCCTCTGAAAATAACATTTGATCCAAAAGCCATTGAGAATGATTTAAAAAATAATTGGACTTGGTTTTGGTTTAGCAAAGAAAAACAAACACTGGAATTAGTTTATCCCTTCATTTTCAGGTTGAATTAAAGACCTTCAAAGCCTAATGTGTTTACTGGAAATATTCTCATGAAACTCTTCCAGAAATAAATAACAGGTAATTTGGGGTGCTACACTCAGATCCTGCCCACTTCACCCAGGCATCTCATGTTCAATAAAGTACTTTCCTAGAGGAAAAGTGGGATAAAGGTAACAGAACACCTTTATCTGTCTATTATCTTTCCCATGTCATGACTCAGGTTGGTCTTCCATGGCAGCTACACTGTCAGCACATCCCTGTAGTTAATGCAGCCTTTGTTTTTTCTCGGAGAAGAACCTGGTGTTTCAAGTCTAGGGCTGCCAATGGGGTCATTTTAATGGACAATGGGACAGTTTATAGTTTTCAAATGTGAATGGCCGAGTGGGGCCTGCACCTCTTTCAAATAAGGATCAGATATACACATGAACAAATTGCTTGTTTGCTTAAACAAATGTCTGCTTTATATTTGTATTTTGCACTAAAATCTCTCGTTTGCATCTGACAGAATGAAATAGAGCTAGCCTTATTCAAAGGATGCTATTTCAATGCTACTTTAGTTGCCCACTAAACTGTGAAACATCAAAACACTTTAAGAAATAAATTCAAAATGTATACCCAAACACATGTTATGAAACTCCTTTTCCCTCTGTAGTTTTCTTTTCTTGGAAAAAGGAAGGTAAATAGATTTAAAAATGAAGTTGTGGTCTCAAACAAGAAAATTCTTGCCTATATACTGCCTTCTTCATTGCAAATTTTGGGTCACACAGAATTTTTCACAATACAGATTAAGAAAATGATGCTGACTTTTTGAAATTCATTAGAAATCATATACAAAATATTCACTCTAATGAATCCATTTTGTTCAAGAAAGCATCATAGTTATGCTAAAGGGGACATCAATTACCTCTTATGGCATTGGAATTTTGTGTCCAGTGAAAATTTCTGGGTTTTTCTGCACTGATCTTCACATAGGTCTAATTTGATGGCACAGTTAGCAATAACTACCGGAGTTTCAATCTCAACTTTTCTTATTAAAATACAGAAAAATGAGGTACTACCATTGCTTTTGAGATAATTTCTACCACTGTGTCTTTTTTAGATTTTTCCAGTGCAAAATAAAAATTAGAATTAACTCTAGTATTCCAAACAAGATGCTCATTTAAAAATAATGCTTCTGAATTGTTACTGTAATTTCCTGTTCTATTTTCAAATTATAAGGGATTAAACTTCAATGCATTTGACATGTAACATACCACATGTACTTTCCTTTTGAGAGATCAAATACTAATGCCTTACACTATGTGCTTCTTTGGAATGCGTCCCAACTTTCATGTGCTGATAAGCCTTATCATAATCCCAGTTTAGAAAACACAATGTATTTCCTGTTTGTTGATATGGATGAAAATAAAATTAACATGACAAACCAATTGCTTTTTCATGAAACAAGAGAATATGTAAAATCTCTGGTTATAATGGGCTACTAGGAATTTGTTCTATTTGGTGTGTTTTGTAAGTATTTTTCAGTGCTCTATTCTTAGACTTTTGGGGAAGTCCTGGTCATTCTAAAACTCCAGATATGTGTATTTCCAATTTGAGAGGTCTACCTGAGTACCCCACAAGCTCTTCTCACTCAACGTTGATACGATTTAACCTGATTTTCCCACCAGTTAAGCATGCCATTACTTACTCAGGTGCCTAAAAGATACCCCTGTGTCAGCCTTCTTCATTTCATTCAGAACCAATTTTGAGTACTTCCTATGATCTTGGCACTGGAACCATTATGAAAAGCAAAACAGACAAATACAGTACAGCCCTCAAGTATATTAAAGTCTAGTGGGAAAGTCACACTATAAGCAATTACCCAAGTAATTCTTTAGGGATCATTTACTCAATACTTGGGAGAAGTATGGGAAGTATATGAGTGCAAGGAGATGGAAATTGGACCTACTGGAATTCTGTTTTTACCCCTCCTTTTTTAGATAGTGTTAAGTCAGTAACGACCATCTTTCCCCAATTTGTGTATCCTTTCTCCTCCCTGTGGATTTCCCCAAACTACATTTATTTCCTTAGGGTAATTTACAGACTATTTATGACTAGACTCAAGTCTATGTTTCCAGCTTCAGCTTTGCAAGGGAGCTGCGCACCAGCCACCTAGGACCACTCAAGTCTCTCAGTAGGGAACACATTTGCATTTCTCAGTTCTTTTGATCTCAGTAACACTCCTATTTGTCCTTTTATACCCAGCTTAAATGTCATTTTGTTCCTTTCCTTTCACTGACACTTGTCCTCTGCCACCTCTTGGTTGGGAATGAATCTTTTCTTGGCTTTGTGTATATTTAGGCACTTAGCACACCCCTGAGGGTACAGAAAGGAGATTGGGACTGGGAGTCAGAGACAGGTATTCACTTGAATAATTCTCAGAGCTTTAATTACCTAATTTGTAAAATTTAAAAGCGTACTAAAATGTGAAAATGCTTAGTACAGTTCTGAATATCTAGTAGATTCCTGATGAGTGCATATTTACACATTACATTATAGTATAATTTATAGTTAGATATCTGTCTCCCCCGAGAAGAGCCATGTCTTTTCACCCCTACTCTTATTCTGTCTCAGTTTATGTCCTAACTAAATTTCATATTTGTTTTTTCCCCCAACTATGTTTCCTTTTCGCAAAAAGCTTAATTTTTGTATCTCCATGGCAAAACTGGGAACTAAATTGTCATATTAAATTCAAAGCAAAACAAATCCCATTTCCAGTAATAATAAAGAAAAGTGTTTTTGGAGTTATTTCATTTCTACTTTGTATAGTTTCATATTACTGTTCATTTTAGGTTACAAAATATTTTTATTGATGCTGTCTAAAAGACTAAGATAATAATCCAGAATCAATGTTAAGTTACTTATACTAAAATGCCCAGATACTAATGTTAGCTGGTAAAGAAAAATTTTATGACTTTAGCTACATGGCTTAGTCTTTATGTTTCTCTTAATGTCTAAAGCCAGTTTTGCAAGTTATTCTTCTATTTTTTGATGTATTTAGCATCCTGAAAAACATGCCCTCTCATTTATTGCCTTTCATTTTTACTAAAGAACAAAGGTCGATTTAAAAATGAAACAAAACAAAACAAAACTCAGCACAGCTCACCTATTTTAGTTGCACTGTAAATATTTTCTATTGGAAATACAATTCCTAATCCATATAGCAGGACCTTTGCCAAGGCTGGGATGAGCTGAGTAGTTGTTACTAAAATATTCACACAGTTCGTCCTATGAGAACAGAAAGAAAAAGAAAAGACTGTTGAAAAATAAATCTCCAAAATGAACAAGCACGAGCAGTGCCCATGTCCTGGCAAAGGCTCCTGGAGCGCCTCACCGGGAGTGAATGAGCGAGAGAGCTTTCAGGGCCAGGGTCAACCAGGAGTCAGTCAGTGCTTCAATCTCCGCCCGCAGCTGTAGCCAGGCCTCCCTTTTCGCTGGGCCCAACAGACCTGTGGATTCAAAAGCACACATGAACACATAAGCAATGGCCTTGCTGACATAACTGTGGTTTTATAAATAATGAATACTTACTAGAACGACTTCTACCACCTTCAAGCTTTATAGTAATTGTCACATATTATCATTCAGTTGACAAATGCATCTTTAGTTTACAAGGAACATTTACTGACTTGGCATTCTGAGCCTCCCTTCTTTTTGGCAGAGAGAGGCCTTCTATTTTCCCCATTCTTCTAACCATCTAGTTTGGGAAAACTAACTGTACCTTCTGGGAGCCAGAGTAGGTGTGTGACCTTGGCCTGGCCAGTGAATCTATCCCGGAACTTTTGCTGAATCTATGCAAAGATGTCTGCCCCATCCCTATGAAGGTACTAAACAGCAGGATATAGATCTGGACCTACTGGTGATCTTTTGCCATCTTTTGAGAGAGACTGACCTAGGAGAATTCCTGCCCAAAGGAAAGTACAGGACTTCTAGGCAGTATTATTTGAGCATCTAGATACATTCATGCTAGAAACCACCACCATCCTTACAATTTTCATTATTACATGAACATATTCTCTCCCGTGCTAAAGCTATTTTGACAACTGTGAAAAGATACAGGCTAATGGCAGAAAGAGCATAGCATCTTATCTTGTGATTTGGGCAAGGGTTGCTAAGCCCACTTTGTTGGGAGGATAGCCTAATGTTAGAGGTGTCAAGGAACTTGCCCCAGGACACATCAGTGAGTACTAAGCCACGTCAGCTAGTTCTAAATCACAGCAGAGTAATTTCTAGGTGGCTGAAACTGCCCTGCAAAACCCATCACATCCAAATCAGTGAGACCCAAAAGTGAGTGGTACTTCTTAAACTTTCACAAGACTGTCCCAACCTGCCCCTAAGGAGTTGGTGGGTGGTAGTCACTTGCCTCCCACGTTGTTCTTGTAGGTGTTGTAGATCTCCTTTACTCGTCTGTAGCGGAAGGCCAACTTTCGCATCCAGTCCACTCCACCCCGGACACCAGTGGCCAGGCATAAATTAGCACTGGTGGCTGCAGCAGGAAAGCCATCTGTTCCAAAGTTATATGTGCTATTTAGATGCAAGAAAAGCCCAAAGTTAACCAAACAGAAAATTCATCTCAATTAGCTGAGCAATTAAGCTATAAAAAGGAAATGATCAGCTCCCATTTCAATGTGCTCACCTTAGGTCCTGGCCATTGTCATCTGAAGAAACATCATCTATATGAACTTGGTCACATTCCTAAAATGCAATGAAAATGACACATGTCAATTTTTAAAAGACATTTAAAAACCACATAGTTATTTTTAAAAACACCTTCATTGGAGTGGCTTTCAATCCTGTCAATCAGTAGGTGGCAGTCTTGTTAAATTGACATTTTTACCTCTTGGGGTCTTTTTCAAAGAAAATGAGCAATTCTATCAACAACTACTGTTATTCAGCTTCAGAAAACACATTTTTGTGTTTAGAAAGGAAAGTGATTGAAAACAATTAGCATATGTGTTCCATAAACCTCAGGTACCTTAAGACATCATGCTGCTCAGAGCCGGTTCAGTCAGTGTCTAAGCATAACTGAAACCAGACATTTTGGTAAATGTAACATGCTAGAAAAATTAAACCTGATGCTAACTGCCAATGAAATTATGACCTCTGATTGCTGTTGAGCCACACACCAACACAGCCTGAGGCCAGTGTGCTGAGAAGCCTAGACAAAAAATCTGTTACTAGTTTGCCATTTATTTGAGAGATGAGAGTTTTATTCTGTGTGTGTGCACACATGCACACAGGCAGGATTAAAAATAAAAGCATGAGATATTTCAAAACCTAAATAAAAATAACCAACCACACACTGTTTTAAATATTTTTTCCAAACCTTTTTACCATTTTACTAATATTACATATTCATTTTAAATATTGGATTTATGAGTTTATTATTAGCATAAAGTTCTTTTTGAAAAGACCTGATTTTTAAAGTCCTGAGCAGGGTGTAAAGTGTTTAGAACAGTAAGTCATAACTGGACTGAGGGGGCGTTCATGCACCTGCTTATACAGGAGCCCTTGCATACCACTGCTTTACCCCAAGTCCCTGCATGGCTGTGGGAAAAGCAGACAAGAGTTAAATATGTGACAGACAAGTTGTCCAGTCTAGAAATGAGGGACATACACACTCAGCATGCCTTAGTCCTTCAGTCATCTTCCTTCTTTGAATTCAGCTTCCAAATACTCCAGAGACCTTTATTATACTTATTTCCATTAGATTTTTAGTTGAAAACATTATTAAAAAGAAACTTCCAGTCACACAGCCTCTACTTCAAAAGGTTCTTTTTGACTAAGGCTTTGGTCATATTTCAGACAGTTAATTTTATACAATGGAGTCTATTTCTCTAGCACTCAGCATTTAACTGTAACAAAGAGGACATATTTAAACACCACAGTCAATAGGTGTATTTTTATGGTGCCAGTTCCTTCTGAACAAATTCTTCCCTCTCCATGGATTTGTGAGGAAGGGAGCAGGAGATAGAAGTGGAAAGAAACTCAAACCAGCTGTTCCCTAACAGAATTAAAATCATGACCCCCCCGCCCCCCACCCTTCGCCAAAGCATCTATTTTCCAGGCAGGCCTCTCCCAGCATGCAGCAAGTTCCAAGGAGGAAAAGACTTTGACCTTGTAACCCTTCCCTGCTCTCCTGAGGTCCATAACCTCAGATAAGAAAAAAGGAAAAGCAGGTTTGGGAGCTCTCACATGCTGACTGTGAATTTAACATTTGTAAAATGGGTCATTCTTGGAAAACATTGTCAGGAACTTCTCAGAGTTAACAATTTAATCTTATTTTAGTACATAATGATAATTATTTGTTTTCAATAACACATTTATTCTAGTTTTAACAAGGTACTTCATCAGGAGAAGAAATGTCTGTCCTCTAACTAGAAATTTTTATGTTGTTTGTAAACTACCATTTTGGAGTCTGTAGTTAGTGTAAACAAAAGGAAGGAAGGAAAGGGGTAGAGGGTGGAGGTGGGAGAGGGGGAGAAAAGAAGAAAGAAAAAGAGAAAAGAAAACCATAATGCCATGAAAGAGGAATGTTCTTTTTTGGGAGAATGAACAGAAAAGAGAAAGTCAGGACTAGAAGAGGAAAAGATATGTTGAAAAAAATATTAAGTCAAGGAATCAAAGCTGACTTAGAATTCCCAAATAAACTTTAAAGGTGGGAAGAGCTGTTTAGAAAGGTAGGGTGTTATGATGTGTTTTTTAAATTACAGTAAGTTAGTTGTCAGTCCCCACCTCTAGCAGAGGAGATAGAAATCTTCCAACACTGTTAATGACCCCATTGTTGCCATTGTTCTTCCATACCCTGTATTTGTTTTCTCCAGTTAATTTTATTTAAACCTTATTGTTCCCATTTGAAGAATAGTTCAGTATCTTAGTTAGCTCTAATTAAGTGTCAACAGCATCAGGCTTTTACCTGCAGAGAGCAAACTCATTCCACAGTGACTTGATTAAAACCAAGTTTGGTGTAATAGCAACAAAGATCTTTATCATTCATTCTTTATCAGGGAAACTTTTGCCGAATGATTTTAATGAAAAGAGACTCAAACCAGGCCCTCACTAGAACCTTCAAGAATGAAAAGATCATTAAAATGTCTATGTAAAATGTATGCATGCAACTTTCACTTATCTCAAAGAACAACAGAAAAATGTTATACTGCACCAACTTCAAGTACATTAAATACGTAACAGGAAATAAATGCTTGTATAAGATTCCAAATCATGGTAAAAGTACTTATGCTTTTTAAAATACTTCAAAAATTTTAATGAAATGGTGATATTACTCTCTTGTCTATGAGACATTTGCTTCCTAAAAGAATGGAGAATATTAAGATCCTACAATATTTCACAGCAGAGCTGCAGGATATGTTCACTTCTCCAGTTAGCCACAGCGGTTCCCTTCATCTCATTTACATATCCTGAAGCTCAGTGTCCTCTCTGAGGATCAGCTGTTCCCCTCCTGCTCTGAAGAAGCCATCTAGGTTTTGTCTTAAGAGTCTAATTTTAGGTTTTCATCTTTGCCTTCTTGACTTGGTTGATTTTTAGTCTCCAAATTTGTTTAAAATCTAGACAATTAGGTAACCAAGGAAGGAGAGCAGAGTCTGATTTAAGAGCCTCTGGCTGCAAGCAGGAGGCCCTGGACCCAGGGAAACAACAGAGGCAATAAAGTACAAAGCTACTGAAAGATTCTGTGGGCACAGAAGATAAGAACGGAAGCTTAATCTATTTTCAGGTGCCAAAATACATTCCTAGAAACTCTAATTGGGTGTTTAGCACACAGAGTACAGAACATATAGGATTCCATAGGAAAATAAGTTTTTATTCCAAAATGGATTAAATGTGCTAAAATTGTACTTTTGAAATAAACTTCCAAAAAGTACAAGATGTGAAATCATTACTGAATTCAGGTCCTTGGACAGCATGTACATTTCCAGGTGCTACCACCAGGTCTGCATATTTTATTCATTAGTTTTCAATGATAGGGTTTGAGATGTCCATAGGCAAAAATTTTTTCCACCTTGGAATTTACGTTCTAGTGGAAGACAGACGCAAACAAGAAAACATGTAGTACATACAGGATGTCTGATAGGGGTAAGTGCCAAGTATTTGGGAAAAGAGTCTTGCAGGAAAAGGAAAGAGCAAGTTCAGAGACCCCCAAGACAGGAGGGAAGAATCAGGGAAAGAACTACTGTACTGGGCTTGCAGGTCACAAGAAAGAGCTGGCTTTGTCTGGGAATCAGTGGACAAGTTATCAGGGCTGCCCAAAGTACTTCTAGTTTAATAGGAAAGAAGTTAATTTACTAGCTTTGCAGTGATCGATTATAATTTGGTAAATGTGGCAGAATCTCACTGGGATCCAAATGAACACTGGCCACTGAGTGCTGCAAAGTTGTGAAGTACCGAGATTTGACTATGTTAGGTCAGGGAGTAATGGCACAGTGCACTGTTTATCCTTGTCCCTTTTGTGACTGCTGCAATCAAATAGACAGACAAATAATGGTTTGCTAACGGTTCACAGCAAATGAGTTGTGGGGTCAGAAATAAAACAGGTTTGGGTCTCACACTCTCCAGCCAGATCTCTACACTAGAATGGTTATAGAATGAGCAGGGCAAAGTGGCATTTACTGGACAAGCCCTCATTCTCTCAAGGAAACAGCTCACATTTAGAGACACTAAGGAACTTCACAAACAGACCCCAGAAGGCAAGAGAAAAGTCTCTTGAAAACTTTGTTTCTTTTTATGCCAAAACGCAGACATCAGAATTGATATGAGAGATGGGAAGGAATCAAGGCATGGGAAAAACACATTTGGTTAATGGCTTTCTAAAGGAATGTCAAAATGGGCAGCACTTTTTGCTCAGCAAAATGTCAATAGTAGAGAATTGTGAGTATGACTAACATTTTAATTTAAGCAATTCTGACATATGTATGTGTGTGCATGTATTTATGTATGAAATCTGTCTCAAATAAATTCTGTGGAAGAAGGGGGGCAGTACAAGGAAAAGTTGTGATTATCCTTCTCTAGGAAAATTTCACAACTAACTGTGGCACATGCTTGTAAATCTAGCTACTCAGGAGGCTGAAACAGGAGGATCTAAGAGTTAGAAACCAGCCTGAACAACTTAGTGAGATGATGTTTCAAATTATAAATAAAAAGCTGGATGTTGCACGTGCCTATAATCCCAGAACATGGGAGGTTGAGGCAGGAAGATCACGATTTCCAGGACTGCCTGGGCTATATAGGTAGTTCAAGCCACCATGGACTACAAATTGAGATACTCTCTCAAATATATACACTTAGCTATGCATATATGAGCCCCCGGGTTCAACCCCAATAGCATACAAAACAAAACTGTTAAAGTGTAGGCTCACTGTTCCCAATCTAGGGTTGACCCCTCCCTTTTCAGAAGTTCTAATGCATCAGGGATGCCCTGCCTTTTGATCCTCAGTTAGCAAAAGGTCCTACAGTGACACTTTGAATGCCTTGTGGGACATACTCTTCCTTCCCCCAAAGCAGTGAACTACTTCAATAAAAACCATTTCTTATGCAGATTAAGCATTCCTCATCCAAGACCCTAAAATCTGAAATACTCCAAAATCTGAAACTTTCTAAATCCCAATGTGATATGATAAGTAGACCTTATGTGATGGATCACATTCAAAATGCAGCTAAGCTAAAAATTTTATATAGCAATACACTTAGCCTATTTTAATAAAGTTTAAGTAAAGTGTAGATGCTATGGTTTGTGTCTGGATGTCCTTCCAAAGCCTCATGCAGTCATGGGGGTGAGTTTCTAGAATTTGTGATTGATTTGTGGTCCAATGTTGGGACTATGGGTGTGAGTGCTACACCCTCCCTAGGGTGAGTAGCCTACATACAATATAAGGGACAGAAAGAGTCTTGTCTCTGTGTTCCTCCCTCTTTGCTCTTGTTGCTTTTGCTGTCTTCTGCCAAAATGAACTGTTGCCCCTCTGCCATGCCACCCTGTCTTTGAGCCAGCTGATTATGGACTGAAACCTTCATAAACTGTGAGCTAAATAAACCTTTCCTTCTTTAATTTTGGGTGCTGGGTATTTTGTCTCAGCAACAAGAATAAAAGTAACCAACACAGTAAAGGAATATCACGTTTAGACTTGGATCCCATGCCCAAGATATCTCACTGTATATATCTGAATATTCCAGAGTCTGAAATCCATAACATTTCTGGTCCCAAGCATTTTGGATCAGGGGTGTTCAGTCTGTTTCTCCTGTGGATTCCTGTAGAAGTGGGCACATGGCTTCTCTTACTCACACAGATTTGTGTTTCTTATTGAGTTGAATTTATGGTGAAAGTACAATTGCACTTAATGTTATAATACATTTTGCAGATACAAGAAATGAAGACTTGGAAACATTAAATGACGTATATTAAAAGTTGACACACTATCTTTTTTTTTTTTTTTTTTTTTATGGCACTGGGGATTGAACTCACAACCTTGCGCTTGCCAGGGCAGGCGCTTAAGCCGCTGAGCCAAACTCCCCAGCCCTGGTTTTTTGAGGCAGGGTCGCACTATGTAGCTCAGGCCAGCCTTGCACTCGCGTTGTAGCCCAAGGCGGCCTCAAACTCACAACACTCCACCTACCTCAGCCTCCCGAGTGCTGGGATTAAAGGCGTGCGCCACCACGCCCGGCTTGACACACTATCTTTGATCCTCATTACAGACACCAGTCCACTCTGTACGTTGGTCATGGCCAAGGTCCTCTGTGGCTTATCAGTTTGGTGCTTAGGGCTCTCCAGTTCCAAAACATATTACTCGCCCCACCCTGACCCTGATCCTACTGTGTTTAGCATTTGATCATGGCCTTCTCTACCAGCCTGGGGCTTGGATGTGTGTCCTTCATCATGCAGGGTAAGCCCCAACCCTCATGTCATCACCAGACCCTCAAATGATGGGCACATCAGAGAGGCATCATCCCAAAAGAGAGCCACTATGGTTACCAGGTCTTTCATAGGGGTGTAGGGTACATAGAGGGTACAATTGTAGGTGGCCACATTGACACAGTGTCCTAAGTGAGGGCTTTGAAACTGAGCAACATGGCGTAGGCCAAAGGCACAGCAGAGGGCATTGAAGGAGAGCAGATGGCAATCATCAGGGTGTGGTGTTGATTCCCCAGGTATGAGCCTGCAAACTTCTGTTCCAACATGACAGGCTCCTGCAATCATCTTCCAGGAAAATACCACAATCCAAACCATCACAGTATACCATTGCCTGGCTTCCCTTCATGTGACACAGAGGAGTAAAATAAATAAACGGGCAAGCTTCAGTTGCTACTACTATTACTACTTCAGTTACAGCTCACAGACATCTAAGCGCTCACAGAGCTAGACTATAAAGTGCTCACAGGAATGGCTGGGGAGTATTGCCAAGGCATGAGACAGCTGAAGTCCAGTGCTGATGTAGGGAGCAGGCAGACAGCACCTGAGGTATGAACTCACAGTCGTGTGGCAAATGCATACTGGCTTTCAGAACCCCGGCTGCACTGTTATTCTGCCTTTTTGGTCCCTCTGTCATTATTCTTGGCATTGCCACTCAAGTTGACCTTTTTCTGATCCATCATCATCTCTGGTCTTCTAGGGGTGGGCCACAGACTTGTTCTTTTGGATCAAGCCCCAGGAATAACTCAGATTTTGTACAGGAGCTCATATGCAAAGTATTAAGTTATGGCAGAATTTTTCCACAAATATTTATTCTGCTTTGATACTGTAGTGGCACTTTCCCCCCAAACCTTCCACTTGTACCATAATTATGTAAAAATACACCATATGATTCAAGCTAGTTTAGGAAAATTAATAAAAAGAATTAAGACAGTTATAATGGATCTTGTTTTTATGTGCCAAGCAGAGTGACGCAATCACCAGCACACTGATGTCCTAAACCTCTGAACATGAAACTAGAAACATAAACTTGGAGTAAACCTGAAGCCCCTGAATAAACAGAGAGTCTTAGAAATAGACTTTGAGGCAGTGTGCATATTACGAAAGGAACAATATGAAAAAATTACAAGCATGTTTTTGGAGAAGCTGATTTACCAAGACCAAATTCTGCTGACTGAGGCTATACTGTATTTGCTTCATGTTCCAGATTCACCATGAGAAAACGGACACCATACTGCACACTAATTGCTTCAACGCCTTTCCTTAGAAAGTAAAAGATGGAAGAAAAAAGAGGCACCAAAGAAGTAGCTATTTTCATTGTCCTGACATCAGCGTGCCTATTGAGACCACCTGGAGGCCACCAAGCAAATGAAATGGTTGTTGTTTTCTTTGTCCCCTCCAACCTGTTATTAGGTAATTATATCCAGGGCTCTGAACTCCCTATTCAACAATACATATACTTGCCTGGGACCTTTAAAATCCACAAGTTGCTAAAAAGAAGCATTCCTCTAAACATGAAAGTTGACACACAGTACAGGGAGAGTTGTACCTTAGAGACAAACCCACACCAGTTCTCTGGGAAATTTATTTTGACTACTAATCAGCAATTCTTAGCATGTCTAAAAGTTACGTCCACCTGGGGGTCTATCTACACTGTCTTTATTCTCAAAGTCTCATCCAGATGTCCTTATAGGGTGACCTGTGTTAGAGTGGTTCTTGGAAACGAATTCTGACTCCCTAGGTATTTTATAACTTCTTTGAAAAACAAGGTAAAATGGGCATCCTAAGAGTTGTTCTCCTGAGAGAATCTGTGATTCAGAAGTTCTATGGAATGAGCAAGATCAAGAAACAAGCCCATAGATGGGAAAGATGTAAAGATGCTTCTAATTCCCTCACAGTTAGATTTGGCATGTCATGTCCAGCCTCTGCAGTTAAGAAATTGCCTCTATGAGCTAGTCAGTTTGCAGAAACCAGGCTTTTACTTGCATACGAGTGTTTCTCTCTGTTTAAGAGGTTGTCTAGTTGAGATAGTATGTATTTGTACTTACTGGTATGGAATAACATGATTACAATGTGCTCTCTAAAGGTGTGCCCAAGCCTTCACTGCACATTGGTGGAGGTATAATAGAACTTAAGGGCTACCTGGTGCACTTCTGGAGCATCATGAAGCCCTGCAAGCCCAAGGTGCAATCAACCTGTGGGACAGGACAGGACAGGTGTGCAGCTCACTGCTGCTGCTCCATATTGGCGCTCACTAGCAGGGCCTGTCATCTCTCTGGGTTGTACTTAGTGGCCTTTGTATTTCCCTTGCATTTCTTCCACAAGCTTCCTTGCGGGAGAAAAGTGTGCACATTACCTGTGGCTGAGGCACAGGCCATGAATGACAAAGGGAAGTCTGAAGTTTGTCTCATTCTGCTTGAGAATTTGGGAAGTTCAAGTTAAGGAATAAGAACAGGCCCAGAAAAGTGGATCTTTAAATTCTCACTCAGTACAACCCATTTGGCCTACCACTGGCACCGACACACATTTTAAATCAATGTGTAGATATCCATATCTGTTTTGATAGGAATAGGATGACACAACTATACAAGCCAATGGGAAAAGAAACAGAACTTCAAATCTCAGAAACTGAAAAAAGGAATTTCAACATCTATCTTTGAAAGTTGGTAATAAGATGTAACTTGTGGAGACACGCTGCTTTTTTTTTTTTTTCTGTTTCTTATAAAAACTGTTGTTTTATTATGTTAAATGTTACACTATCCTTTAGGGACTATCTAAGTAAAAGAGAGATTCTGATAGAAATATGTTTATGTTAGGTGACCTAGATCCATGTCCTAGAAATCCAAGATTTGAATTACAGCAGTTTTAACAAAGTCAAAGTATTAGCTACCTTGATCTGATTCTGTTTATATTGATATTCATAAAATACTTAAAGATTAACATCTTTAATGAACGGGTATACTGAAGGTATGGTAAGGCAAAAAATAAATTAATATTTAGGCATATATATATATACATATATATATATGTATATTAATGGTAAATTATAAATTCATTAAAAGTCCCCAAACTTAATAACTAAAAAAAGAATAAACATATGTGTGTTGAAATTTTAATATTTCCTTTCAATATTTTATAAATGCACTGACAAAAAAATAAGATCTCATTATATTATTTTTGCATGTAGTTTCTAGAATCTCAAAGGAATTGCATGAAGATAGCTATTTCTTAGCAGATAGGGTTAATAAGTATGATATAGCAGTTTCACTCTGTTTGGGGTTCTTTCTCACCACAAATACCTTCTTTACTACCTTATTAAATATATCTGACTTTATTCACACTCTGAACCTTAAAGTTTCATTTAATGAAACCCAGAAAGAATTTCAAACACACTTTTAAAACAAAATGGGCTTATTTAAAATTGGTCAATCTTGTGTTTCTAACAGTAATAGATTAATTTAATGAATAATTATGGCACAAATCACATTCATTTTAATGATATCAATACTTACATTATCACTTTTCAAATAAATGAATACTTAATATTTAGTACTACAAGATCCATACTTCCTGACTAACTTTGGCAGGGACACAATGCTAGGTACTGAACTCAGGGCCTTGTATATACTAAGTTTTTACTCTAAAACTTAGTTATGTCTTTATTTCCCATCTTTCATTATTTAGGTTACATTTTTGTAGAAAAGCACAAGGTATTATTTTGCATCCTGTGCTTCTACCACTGACTGATACTATACACAAAAGTTTATACCCAAACACAAAACTTCATTTATGATTCTGTTGATATAAGAGGATATGCCATTTTAACAATTTATGTAAGAACTAGTGTAAATGTTGCCAATCTTTCCACACAACACAGGGCAATGCAGTAGAATCTGACAGTGCATCAGACTGTAGTACACCAATTTATCATTAAAATATACACATTTAAAGTTATGTCATACAATTTAAAATGCAATTTTTGACGATAGAAGACTAAACACCAAATTAAGTCACAAAATATTGATCCCAAACATTTGAAAAAGAAAAGTCAGCACATATCTAACATAATTCTCTTGGATATTGACTCAGAACTACTCTTAAGAAGCACCCTTTGATTTACTGCTGAGCTGATTTCTCACTTTTCAATGGGCTTGCGCATCACTTTTGCAAACATAATTTGTCACTGGCAACAGTCAGTGTTCTTTGTAACTCCTGTTTCCTTTCTTTTAGATCTATTATTCCTGCTGAGAGCATCTACTAAGGAAGAATTTTTCATAGTGACACCAACTTGAGGCTTGCTGTGAATAATCACATTCTCATAAAAATCATTCTTTTTATTGCAAACTTGCTGCCAGAGTATGGAAAAATATCCAAACCAGGAGGTCTTTTATATTTTTCTACAACTACTTTCTTTTAACTTTCATTGCCACTTGAGAAAAATGAATCACATATCAATTTATCTACAAAGTATTTAACTAGAAGCTGTAATGTGGAAAAAGTCTGTCTTATTCATGTATAAAATAATGAACTATAAATTGTAATGTAAAATAGGTCATATTTTAAGAAAGTGTTTTTGCTTTTTTTTCTGGAGGATTTTCAAAGTTTAAATTTATTTGCAACAAATAGTTCTAGTTTATCAGTGTTTAATGTCTATCTTTATTTAAATGCAAATCATATATCATTACAATTTTTAAAGCAATATTTTCATGTAATTATCTTTTTTCAAATGCCTAGATCTAAAAAACACTTTTTTGTGTGGTAGGTGGTAATTTAGTTTTGCAAGTTTAAAAGAGATCAATTTATCAACTTTAGTTAACTTATATGGCCAGGTAACTTTATGATGTAGGAGATACTTAAATCTGTATAAAAGAATACGTAATTCAGAATAAGTCAGGCTACATAATATCCTTAGTTACTATCTTAATAGAAAGTTTTTGAGCCAGTTTTCTCTGTCATGTCATTATTACTGACTCCAGAAAGAAAAATATGCAGAACCGGACATAGGCACTTGAAAGAAAAAAAGAAGAAACAGTTCCCCGTGGACTGCAGGAAGGGTTCCGTCATCACCTCCCCTCGCGGTCAGCCCCTCCAGGGGAGGGGAGACTGCTGAGGGCCAAGCTCTTACTCACAAAGTTCTCTCTCTTCCACCTATCAGTCATCCTGAAATTACACCACCGAAATCATTCCTTCTTAATCTTTTATAAGACACAGACTTCAGGTAAGGGTAAATTATTTTGGTTCCATTATGTTGCTGGGAACAGACTCTTGGATAAATTTCCTCCAGCCTGAGAGGCCCTGGTCTGCCCCCAAATCACTGAGAGTTAACACAGGAAATGGAATTGGCTGCCTGAAAGGAAAACTAAGGAAAAATGTTGTGCATTCTTCCACTTCTACTTTATAAAGCCACCTCCACTTCTCAAGCATTAAGCATTCAGAGAAAAAAAAACTATGTTTGGATGTTTAAGTGTTATTGAGGAAAACACTGTATTATGTATCATTAACATAGCATGAATATTCTATATGTTATACATTCACTGTGGCAATACCACTTGAAAATATATAAGGCACACAATCAAGATTCTTTTGTTTTGTCTTGCATTCAACTAATAATTGAACACTTACACTCCAGGGATCAATCATACAAGGATGATTGAAATGCAGATCTTACCCTTAATGTTTTATAAATGTGAGGAAGGCTGAAGAAAAGGGGTTTGGGTGACTGCCACTGTGATTTTCCCTCAGGGAATGCCCTCAGAGCCCTTGTCTTTTCAACCCATCCAGTGTAGCACTTTCAAACACAATTTTCTAAAACATGCTTTTGATGCACCAAGGAATACAGTCTCCACACGGAGTATGATCTTGGAGTAGGGAAAGTTAATGCCTTTCACTTCTGTTTCCCACTCTCTGAACAGATGCACTAGAAAACTTGGAAACAATATATTTCCATGCAAGTGCTCATTTGAGGGCCTCTGCGCTGAGCCTTAACTTTCCAATGCTGTCTCAGCCTCTATCTCACCTGCTTGTGCCATTCTAGGCCTCCACTCCTTTCCTCCCCCAGATGGTACTTGTAGCTACGGCTTGCTAGAATGCTTTCTCTCTCTTCTCTCTCTTTTCAGGCAGTGGTCCTTAGATAAGCTGTAACTGGTATTTTTCCTTTCTCCATTCTCAATGTCCTCCATATCCCACTATTTGAATCAGAACAGCCATTGTTACTGGGAGCCGTCTAGGCGGCAGGCATCTGTGCCATGGGTTACATATTCTGTCGGAGAATTCCCAAGACTCTGAAATTGATGGCTAAGCATGGGAAGACTTATACAGATAACTTCTACACACCTGAACAGATAGCAAACTCTGAGGGAGGACACTAGATTTTATGTATCTTTTCTCCCTATGTTCCCTCACACTGGGTCGAGCACATAGAAGTCTGATTGACAGGATAGAGTTACAAAAGAATAGATGACCCAATCAGGAGTCAGTTGATGTAACTGTGTCTTGTCATTTAAAGTGTTTATGTAGCTTTGCAAAAATAAATATATTATTTCGCCAGATAATAAAATGATACATTCTCATGTAGAAAATTCACACCATAGTGGAAAAAAAAAAAAACTTCCGAAAAAATAGTTTCAACCTTATTGCTCAGAAGGAACTACTGGGAATGTTGCTTACATTCTTTCTATGTCCCTTTTCTTTTACTGTTCTGTCCAAAGTTCTTCATATTCCTTACAGAGCTCACATTATTATAGGGGACATAGTGGGAAAAGCAGGTACAGAAGACTTATATATTGTAGTGACTCTTTCTCCCCTCAATGATTAGTAATGAAGATCTTTCAATATTAATTAATCACCTACTTTATTTTTTGAATTGATGTAAAACATTCCATTTTGTGAATGTTGCGTATTTCTTTTAGGTAAACAATAGTTGATAGATATTTTCTAATATTTCTTGGACTGTTAGCTTTAGTAGGGCTGCAGTTGTGTCAGTTCTTCTCATTCTATTTTGAATATTGAAAATAATGCTTGGTGGATGGTTCTTGCTCTACAAATGCTTAAGTGAATGAGTTGTAAGGAGCATGCTTGGACAGATATATGATATTCATTTATCTCCTCATGCTATCTTTTGTGTATTTTTCTTAACTGATACTTTAATCACTCATGTCTCTCAGCCTTGTTCGTTATACGGTTACTGCAAACATTCTTCTCTACCCATCCAGCTTTGCTGGTTCTCCTTAGTTGTTTGGTGTGGTTTTTCTGTTACACTCAGTTTTCTGAGCACCCCTGCAGACAGCTGAACTAACTCTTCTGCTCTACTTATCTGCATCCCCCTAGAAACATCCTGACCAGATTGTAAGATCCTTGAGAACAGAATATCTTCATCTTAATTGCCATTATCTCTAAGAGTTTTACAGAATGCATCTGTTGTTTGTCTATTATTTTAACTTAGTTTTAAATTTTCCCTTGAATTTTAGGAAAGTCTTTTTATCAATTTCTATGAGGCCCTGTCTAATCATGAAGATGACTTCTGCTGTGATCATTTGAATAGGTACATGATTGTGAGTATAAATTATTCATCTTGATCATCTAAAATCTAAATCATTTTCCTTTATTTTAAAGTAGATACTTCAGGGGCTGGGGATTTAGCTCAGTGGTGCAAGTACTTGCCTGGCAAGTGCAAGGTTGTGAGTTCAATCCCCAGTACTCCCCCCCACCAAAAAAAAGTAGATGTTTCAGTCACTACTTTAAAAAGGAAAAAAAATCCTTATTTCACAAAACCTCTACATATTACATACATGATAAACACTTTTATTTTCAACTATTAGTTTTCCAAACTACTTATTTTATTTGTTTGTTTGAAACATCTTATCTCCGAGTTCATTAGAATGTATTGTTTAAAACTAACTGTTTTCACCAACTGAAAAGGATGATATCTTGGACATGAGTTCCCTTTAACTGTCTGATGAAATGCCAAGACCAGAAGATAATTCTTAGTCATGTGCAAAGAGGCAAAAAGATTTTATACAGTAATCCCACTCAGAAGCAACACGCTCACCCCATGCCCAGCCCTCCACCTGTCTCACAAAGGCACAGCACACAATTAGCAGTGAGAAGAATCCAGGTTTAGAAAGCCTTTCCTTGTGAGTGCTGTTGGAATACGGAGTGAAGCCCAGATAGAGGCTCCATTGTAACCACGTTGAAATGGGAGACGCCTCTGGGGACAACAATTTAAATACATTTTGGGGAAGTTGAAGTCACAGGCCTTCTTTCGCACTATTCAATCTAAAAAAAAAAAAAAAAACAGGAAAGAGAGAAAAAGAGCACCTTGAATTCTTTTTTCTACTAAGCAAACTTCCTATGAAAGTGATGAAGTAAACTCTGGCTGTATGAAGTAGTGGCTGTGTCCTCCAGATTGACGGCTAGCAAGCACCTGTCAAAATCGAAGATGTAAACTCAAAGCCCATCACGGTTGACATTGACAGGCTAATTTCACAGGATTCTAAAATAAACCAACAGTAAGGCAACCCATATTGAGAAAATCACATTTCTACTCAACAAGAATGGACGGTACTCCATTCACTGTGGCACCACTGGGAGGCGGGTAGTCACTGAGCTGAGGGCTACCAGTTCTGTGGCCTCCTCACTCCACAACATCCCTGTTAATCTCAGAGGCTTGATGACCGTGTGGTCAAATGTTAGCAGAAAGCAGGAGATGAAGCCAGGTCTCTCCGCCTTTAAAGTATTCTTTCTTCCCTCAGATTATATCAGCTCCTGATCACTTCACCCAACCAAACAGAGACACTGGATGAATGAGGAAAGTGTTAGTTTCATGGACACTTTAACCAGCAGTCAGATAATTACAACTTAGAATGACCATTTGTATTAATCATTTAAATTTCTTAAACAGGAATCGTCTATATACATTTCATTTCCATTCTGTCAAACTAGAATTTCAGAAAAGGGCCTCTGCTTTGAGATAACTTTTCTATTTTATCATATACATTCTTCCTGGGGAATCTTAATGGCTCAATCCTCTCTTGTGAGCTCCAGGTCTGAGCATCCACCTGCTTGCTTGCTTTCACCAAGATGTCCACCACCTTCTGCAAATCCAGTATCTCAAACCTGATTGCAAGATCTTCCTTCTAGGGCCCGCTCTTTTCCTTGGGGTTCTTATCTCTATCTTATTGCTGAAGCTAGAACAAAGATCCTCACTGCTCTGCTCCTTATCCCTTATGCAGAATACATCTTTAAATCCTACCTGGCCACTTTCTTAATAGCATTCCCATCTGCTCCAATTCCCTCTGCTCTAACAACCCTGTGATTTCTCACCTAGATTACTAACACTTCTGATTTCAATGCAATTCCTCTTCATAGCAATGTTAACAATTCTTTAATTAATGATTGCCCTTGATTCAATGTAAAATCCAGCACCCTTAATGGAGTATACAAAACCTTTCTCCTGTCTCCTGTTCTATGCTCTTACCCTCCAAGGGTTCTGTGTGTGCTGTGCTTTATACCTATTCAGACTCTATTCCTGGAAGCCATTCTCTCTCATGCTAAGGGTCATTCCTGGGGAGATCATTTCTTCAACACTCTCTGCCTTGTTCCATTTCCTGCTCCACCCAAGTCTGGGCCAGTCATACTTCCTTTGGACTCTACTAACTTCTGCACATACCTATACCACTATGGATATCATATCGATGCCATTATCATTTACTTTTCTGTCTCCACTCAGCATCTGGGATCCTTAAGTGCAGAGAATATATTTCATCTTCTTTCCTCCATGCCTAGCTAGTGTGCAGAATGGAGCAAGCGTGAGTCAATTTACAGCAAAGACCTTTTTTTGCTCTATAATACAGGATCAGCTAAAATACTTCTGTCTATTTAACAACAGGAATCTGGGTCAGTCTATCCACTGCCTGCCTGCCTGCCTACCTGTCTAACGATCTATCTTCCAACAAGTCCAAAACAGAGTCCCCAAAACTTTGATATTCAGGTTTGTAAGATGACCAAGAAACAAAAAGGAGCATTAGATGGATCACTATCTATTACTGGGGCTCTGCTCTATTACACTGTTGTGCAACAGTACCGATACAATATTCTCGCCTTCTTCAAGAGGAACAGCCAAGTCCTGAGACATAACTGCAAGAGTTACGTACAAGGATATACGTGAAAAGAAACTCAGGACTCAGCCTCAGCTTACCCTAACCTAACCAAGTGGCTTTGGGCAAAAGCTATTCCATTTCAATTTCCCCTTTGTAAAACTGGAGATAATGATAAGCTTGAATTCAGTGTTGATGGAGAATCAAAGTCAATGCTTTTTTACAGACATCAGAAAACTTTCCTTAAGGTCTGCTGCCCTCCTGCCTGTTTCACCAATGGGGAACCCAGAAACTTGGGTTAGTCAGCCCAATAGACTTAGTGCCATGGGCTTACATCAGGAGGAAAAGGTTCTATTTTGCTAAGTAACTTCACAAACCACAAGGCTCTGCTTCTTGCTGCAATTCTGCCAGTAAATTTCAACCTATTCTGCAAAACATGAAGTTGAAAGACAAAGGAAAATTTATCAGCACAACTAAAGAAACAGACATTTTTTTCCTAGATAAAAGAGTAAGTATTTTTTGTAGTATTGAAAAGATAAAAGATTAACTAAATATGATATTAAAGAAAGAAAACGAAGGAAAAACCTAGCAGGCAAACTTTATTACTGTAAACAGAAAGTAAAGTAAAACAAAGCAAAACAAAACAAAACAAAACAAAACAAAACAAAACAAAACACAAAACCAAGTCTGAAAAATTTTTAAAAGGAAAACACCAATTTTGCCACATGGATTATACAACAAAAAAAAATTTTTTTTTTTTCAGCACTGGGGATTGAACTCACAGCCTTGCACCTGCCAGACAGGCACTTAACCTGCTGAGCCAAACTCCCAGCCCTGGTTTTTTTGAAGCAGGGTTGCACTATGCAGCTCAGGCCGGCCTTGTGCTCCTGTTGTAGCCCAGGCCGGCCTCGAACTCACAACGCTCCGCCTACCTCAGCCTCCGGAGCGCTGGGATTAAAGGCGTGCGCCACCACGCCCGGCTTACAACAAAATTTTTATACAGAAATTTATTTCTACAAATTAATAAGAATTCGCTCCCTACCCCGGCCAACAGAACAGTGGACATAGGACCTGCACAAATTAATTACATGGAACCCATGCACATTTCAATCAACAAGTAGCTGTTTCATCTAATTAGACATTACAAATTACAAATGAAAACAACAATGTAATTCTATCTATCACACTTGAAAAATAAAATAGTGTTAATATTTGTTACCAGGAAGATTTTTTGGGGGGAATATTAACTTTCTCATATAGTTTGTAGAGTTATTAAGTAGAGTAAACATCAGAAGAAATATTGGAAAGTAAGCATTGAAAACTCTTATCAGTTTTCTCTTTGTTTTTTAGAATTTCTATTCCATATCTTTTTGGAGAACTACAGTAACATATCCATCATAGCCTACTCTCACACACACAAATACACATACAGACACCTATATACATATTGATCTGCATGCATACATATACAGACTTGTATATATAATTTGAAAATATGTGATGTTTTCAGAGATTCAAAGTATGTAAATAGATGACACTTGGTCTCTATGATGAAATACTTTTAAATTTGTGATGAAACTATACTTCACATACATATACCTTATAAGATAGCAAGATATTAAAAAATAAGATATAGAAACAATCCCAGAACATTCACTGTTTTATTTTATTTTTTTATTTTATAGAAAAAAGGTAAAACAAAATTTCATAACAAAATAGTAGGAGAATAACAATAGTTAATACATTAAATGTTGTTTAAAGTAGCTGCTCAGGGTACAAGATATGGACATAAAAATTTCTCCAGTTGATATTAGTACAAAGTTTCCTTTTTGATGATTTAAGATACAATAACAGTATAACTGATTTGCGTTTTCCTTTTTTTCTACTCTCCTTTTTCTTTTCAGCCATTCTAGTTCTTTTTTCCTTTTGAATAATTTCTTCCCAGTTCACAAATATCTATCATACATTTTAGACCTTATTACTGTTTCAATTTCTCACACAGGGGAGACAATACGATGCTTACACATGAGAACCTGCTTTATTTCATTTATGAGTATGGTCTCAAGATGCATCCATATATCTGTAAGAGTCTCTAGTCTATCCTTCTTTTGGACTGAGTATTACTCCATTGTATAAAAATACCACCTTTTTAGTCCATCCCTCAGTTGATGGGCATTTGGGTTGTTTCCTTTATTTAGCTATTACAAATTGTGCTGCCATAAACATGGGTGCACATATACTGCTGCGGTATGATATTTTTCATTCTTCTGGGAAGATATCCAGCAACGGAACAGCTGGATAGAATGGGACCTCTAATCCTAGCTTTTTGAGGAATCTGGAAACTGATTTCCACGGTGGTTGCACCAGTTTACACTCCCATCAACAGTGGACAAGGGCTTGTTTTTCCCATAGTCCTTTCAGCATTTGTCATTGGTTGATTCCTTGATGGTTGCCTTTCTGTCTGGGGTAGCATGGAATTTCAGTGTTGTTTTAATTTGCATTTCTAGAATGACCAGAGATGTTGAACATTTTTTCATATATTTATTTTCAGATATTTGATTTTTGACAAAGGAGTAAAAAATATACATTAGGAGAAAGTCTCTTTAGCAAATAGTTCTGGGAAAACTGACTATCCATGTGCAGAATATTGAAGCTGGACCCATCCCTTTTACCATGTATTAAAGTAAAATCAAAATGGATCAAAGATCTAAATATTAAAACAGAATGCTTAACCTACTGAAAGATAAAATAAGTAAAACTCTTGAAGTAATTGGGGTAGGTAAGGACTTTCTGAAAAGAACTCCAATTGTACAGTAACAGAATCAAATGGGATTATATCAAATTAAAAAGATTTTGCACATCAAAGAAAACAACCAACAGGGTAAAGATACAACCTATAGAATGAGAAAACATTTTTGAAAGCTACTCCTCAGACAGAGGACTAATACCAAGAATATATAAATAACTAAAAGAATTAGACCTCCAAAAATAAAACACTCAACCGAAAAATGGACAAATTAAAAGAATAGATATGTCTCAGGAGAAGTACAATTAACCAATAAGCATAAGAAAAATGTTCAACATCTCTGGCCATTAGAGAAATGAAAATTAACACTAAGATTTTCTCTTACATCAGAAAGAATAGCAATCATTAAGAAATCAAATAATGAAAAATGATGGCAAAGGAACCCTTCAACATTGTTAGTGGAAGTGTAAACTAGCACAACCATTACAGAAATCAGTATGGAGATTTCTCAAAAAACCAAAAATAGAAATTCCATTTGACCCAGGTATTGCCCTTCTAAGTATCTTCCCAAAAGAGCTAAACATACCACATTACAGAGATACATGCATACCAATGTTGATAGCCACAGAATTCATAAAGCTAAATCTTGGAAGCAGTCTATATGTCCATCAACAGATGAGTGGATAAAGAAAATGTGGTATATACATAATGAAATACTGTTTGGTTGTACACAAAGATAAATTTATAACATCTGTAGGAAAATATACCTTGAAAATATAATTTTAAGTGAAATAAATCAGACATGCAAACTTAAATATCATATAGTTTCTCTCATTTGAGCTCCAAAGTACAAATAATGAGCAAAATAAAAACTTGATAAAAGGAAGTGAGGAGACAGATCTTTTGCAAATAGGAAGTGAACCCAAGAGACTGGGGGTGAGGGGAGGGAGGAGGAAAGGGGAGGTAAAAAGAATTAAGACGGATCATGTACACATACTAACTATCCTCAGTGAATGCAATCTGTGTATGTCTTAAGTATGAACTAAAAGTTGTAATAATAATAATGAAAATGGGGAAAGAGGATCTAGAGATGGAGGGAAGGAGATGGGTCAGTACGGGAAAGGAAATAAATAAAGATATGATTAGTTCATTTATGTACTCCTTAAAATTAATGTAAGCATTATGCATACCAGACATGTATGAATTTTAAAAAATTAAAAAAATAATAATAAAGTTGAATTAATAAGCAAATGAGCAAATTCATGAATAAATGAATAAACAAATTATGACAAGAAAAAAATGAGATAACAGTATAAATGGCACGATCTCATTTTTGTAATATTTATAGGAGTATTTACACATGTACAGTATATGTAGTCTGCAAAAATAGTACCTGAAATATTATTTTTAAAATGTTTGGAAAATGTGTGTCTTTTATCACAAAGCCAGTACCCTCATTTTTGGGAAGGAGCGCACAGTGCCATGGGAGCCAGGTACAGAAACTGTTGAGCTGCCGACCGTGCACCTTCCTCGTGGTAGGGGTGAAGGCAGATGGGCAGGAGGCCAGGCAGATGTACTCTGTTATTTATTGTTGTTTCTAGATGACTTCTGTTGGAATACTACATGGAGTTTTGGCAGCAAACCACTTAGTATCTCATGCCCTTCATTCCCTAGCTTCTTCTTAAGTCATTTCTATGTCCTCCTCATCAGTCTGTGTTCTTGATGCAGAAAATACTCAATAAGCAGTCACAACAGCTAAGACCTCCCTAGTGCTTCCTGTGAACCAAGTCTTGTTCTAATGCATGAAACAAATACTGACTCATGTAATGCTCACGGGATCCTGTGAGGTATACTATCATCCAGTTTCACAGATGGGAAGCTGAGGTATAGAAGGGACCCTTGTGAATGAATCAATCCATGAGTTTGACCTCCAGCAGCTGTAGAACTGTAGGATAACAAGCCACACATATAGAGGGCTTTGGGTCAAGTTGGAATACAGTCATAGTTATAGTCAATATTTTCATAATTGCAAAAAATATTAAGGTGCTGGGATTAGAAGAAGAATATAGAAGAAGGTTGAAAGAATATGATCAAAACATGCTACATGAGCCAGGCGTGGTGGTGCATGCCTGCAATCCCAGCACTCAGGAGGCTGAGGTAGGAGGAACACTGTGAGTTCGAGGCCAGCTTGGGCTACAACGTGGGCACGAGGCCGACCTGAGCTACATAGTGCGACCCTGCCTCAAAAAATCTAGGGCCAGGAATTTGGCTCAGTAGCTTAAGTCCTTGCCTGGCAGGCGCAAGGTTGCAAGTTCGATCCCCAGTGCCGCAAACACAAACAAAAAACAACAACAAAAAAAAACCATGCTACATGCATATACGGAAATATCTCAGTAAATCTGTATACCATTTTCATGTTAATAAAACATGAAATATTAACTATATAAAGTAAAGCTATACTAAAAAGTTTAATCCTAGTATACGCAAGTCAGTTTTTTATGAAAATTATTTTTAATATTTTTAATGTAGACACATTTTACCTTTTTATGTGTATACCTTCATTATTTTTAACCCCACATTGCAACCATACTATTTAGCATTTTATATGATGTAAAATGTCCTCTTATATGTATATTAGTTTGACATTAAGAATTTTGAAAATATGACTTAAAAAAGGATATCAAACTGTAGCATCTTGCTCAATGTTAATCTTTTCTAAGATCGTGATTAATCTTCACTTACTTTTAAAAGTTAACTTTGGAAAATTATAAAAATAGTAGCTTTCATTGTAGAGTATTAATTTGAAAACTTTGGAAAATTTTTTATAGAGCATTTATGAGAGTTTTCCATGTACCAAATCCTGTGTTAGGAGGTCAGAGTTCAAGAGGATAACAGTTGGACCCAGGCCTCAAGAAATGTTTAGTGGAGGACAATAGAGCAGGCAGAAAATCACAATACGGGATGGTGAATATTTCCACAGCAAGAACAACCTCCTCTGACAGCTACTGAAGCTCACCATACTTGTGGCTTTTGTTTTGCTTCTTATCCAACCCTAAGACTGATGCCTGGGACTGATCTCTCTCACCACTGATGCTGTACTCTGGAAGGTGTTATCTCTGTCACATTCTGTATCTTTTCTTGTCTACTGAATCATTTCTATTCACATTCAAATACGTCTAAACGTCTTCTGTTTAAAATCTAAACAACCTTCCCCTAATCCCATGATTCCCTCCAAGCACCCTCATGCCCATCTCTGTGTCTTCTACCTCTGCAGCAACTTCCAGTCCTTCTTATAAACCATGTTCAATCTTCATCCTCCCCTCAGCCATTTTCAATTGGGCTTTCCTCTCCTTGCTTCACTGAAATGGTACTGATTAGTTATTCACATTCATCATTGGGGCTGATCCCATAGTCAATTTCCTGTACTCATCTTACTTGCCTCTGGCTGCCTAGTTCCCTAGTTCTTGAAACATTGTTTGCTAGGTTTCTGTGATGCTATTTCCCCACCCATTTATTGGGCTATTCCTTACAATTCTTCAGAGTTCTTTATTTTTGGTTTTATTCTAACTGCTATATTGGCTAATGCTCCACTTTGGGCCCTTTTCTCAATTTATACTCTGCCCTATGTGATGCCATGGCTCACATGGCTGGGCTCATAGATTTTATGACTCCCAAAACTATACTATCAAATTTGCCCCTCTCTACTGAGATCTAAACCTTCCCATATCCCTGCTCGCATCATTTCTTGACTTATATATTGAATAGGCATTTAAGCCTAATATTTTCAACACAGAAGACTTAAAGCCCAACTCTTTATCAACCTGAACCTATACTTCCTCATCTCAGAAATGTGAGCCCTGTTCAGTGACTCAAGCCAAACCCAGCAGTCACCTTATATTCTGCTTTCCTCTGCTCTCACATCAGATCCTCTCGGATTCTGCTAGTGCTCCCACCAAGATATACTGTAAGTCCTGTGACTTCTCACTATGTCTAGAGATTCTACAGCTATGTTTTCCTCGGCTGGCTGTGATAGTTACCAACTAGTCTCACTGGCTCCAATCTTGCTCCCCCATGCCTCATGTAACAGTATATTTTTAAAAGGATGGGCACTATTTTATCATGTCCACACTTAGATCTCTCCAATGGCTTCCCATGCAGTTAGAAAAAGTTCTTCACTATGGTCTACAGGACCTTCATGATTTTCACCCTGTCACTTTTGACCAACTGTTTCTATTCCAACCATACTGGTCATTTTTTTCTCAAAGGAATAAAACTCATTCTTGCCATAAAGTCTTTGCACTTGCCATTTCTCTGTCAGAATGCTTCCCTGCCATATTTTTGCAGCTGCTTTGCCATCTACTTGCTGATTTGTTCACAAATTTCACCTCCTCAGATACAGATCTCCCTGATCATCTTAGCTACACATTTCTCTACTCCACTTCATCCACTACTGTTTGAACTTCTTCATGCCATTTACCTCTTTCTGAAGGCGTTTTATGTATACTGTATTTATTTCCTACTTCTTTTCCACAGCACTAACTCCATAAGGATATTGCCCATTATTCAATAACTGCTTTATTTGCAGTATATAGAACTATGCCTACACACTTAATAGTCAATAAGTCACTATTGACCACTAAAATTAAAAAAAAGAATGAGACACAGAAGTTAGAAATGAAAAAGATGAAATAACAAGAAACACCAGTGAAATCTAGAGAAATGTAAGAATGACTTTGAAAACTTATATTCCAGTAAATTGGAGAACCTAGAAAAAGGCATAAATTTCTAGACACATATGATTTACCTAAGTTGAACCAAGAGGATATAAAATATCTAAGCAGATCAATAGCAAGCAATGAGATTGAGGCACCAATTGAAAGTCTATGAATTAAGAAAAGCCCAAAACCTAATTAATTTACTGCTGAATTTTACCAGATCTTTAGAAAAGAACACTAATGCTTTTAAAATTTTTTTATATAATAGAAAATGCACAAGCAGTCCAAAATTTATTGTATGATGCTAGAATTATCCAGATAACAAACCAGATTAGAACTCAACACAGAAAGAATACTATAGACCAATATCTGTCATGAATATAGATGCAAAAATTCTCAATTAAGAGAAAGACTACACATCATTACTAAGTTGGTTTCATTCTAAGGATGCAAGGATAGTAATACATAAATCAATAAATGTAATGCATCTCAAAAATAAAATCAAATATAAAAACCATATGATCATCTCAACAGATACAGAAAAACCTTCAGTAAAATCCAACATCCCTTCATGATAAAAAACTTGACAAAAAGAGGTATGGAAAACTACAAAACAAAAAAATTGAAAAAGACATTAGAAAAATAGACTGCCCTTGTTTATGGGTTGAAAAAAATACTACTAATGTGAAAGTAGCCATATTATGAAAAGTGATCTAGAGATTCAGTTCAATTCCTATTTAAAAACCAGCATCATACTTCACAGAACTAGGTAAAAACAATCCTGTAAATCATATGAAATAAAAAAATACCAAGGATAGTTAAAGCAATCCTGAGCAAAAAGAGCAATGTCTGTGACATCACAAGACTAGATTTCAGGCTATACTTCAAAGTCACAGCAACAAAAACAACATGGTAAGC